>JAWZYT010007426.1:15000-25200 GCA_034508575.1 Petrolisthes manimaculis | reverse complement strand
TAATAACTGTTTCAGAATGCAACTATTTGGTCATATTAGCAATATTACGTATGTACATGAGATGGAAGCGAATTTATGCTGCTGTTCGTACCAAAAGTATACTATTCCTTGAAAGATGAGAGAAGTGTTAGCAGCGATCAGCCACATTATTTATTCCCCGAGGCTGCCTGGCCCGGGTTATACATATGCAGTTCCGCAAGTTTCCGCTGATTTGGAGTGGGCTGGCGGAGTCTGAGAAGCAGCGGCGGAACTGCAGGGAGAGTTATGGAAGAAGTTTCTCTGGGTGTATAGGTGGGAGGGAGGGGGCATGATTAGCTGTGCTTTATTGTCTCTGTTCTCAAGGGAATATATCGATGTCTGCATTCAGTTCGTGGCTTATGCGGGTACTAACTACTGTACAATATTGGTGTACTGGTACATTAGAGCGCCTTCATTCCTCAAAAGTATCCCAGGAAAGAGGACCAGATTAACAAAATTAATGGTGGTCTGCTGCTTGGAATAGGTTGGAAGAATCAGTTGCTCTAGATGTATCAGCACTTTAATACTCCCTTAGGTGTCTGTGCCAATGGGATGAGATAAAGGTAGAGTACTGTAAAGGAGAATTTGTAGATGTTGAACAGATGGTGAACACTTTTCGATGCAGGGATATTATTTGTATCACGCCAGAAATTATGATTATACATTTATTCTGTTATATGTGTGTGTGTGTGTGTGGTGTGTGAGCGCAAGTGCTTTAGTAGCGGGTGTTTGTACTGTCACGGCAAAAGAAACAAAGTAAAACAACAAATCTTCCAAAACGATAAAGATTTAAAGTCGTGTTGGGTCTGGTGAAGGAAGAAGGAGGTGGTCGAGAGCAGTGGAGTGGCAGGGAATAGCGAGGAGTGAGTGCGACAGAGAGGGATGAGGGTGTGTGTGCCGCCTGAAGAGATTGGGCAAAGAGATTGGTCAGGGGGGAGAGAGAGAGTAGACGGAGGAGAGATATGGAGGAGAGGTTTCAGTGGGAGAGACGACCCGTTTCTATCCGGTAAAAGGAAGACAAATGCCCTTCTCTTTTGTGGAGGAAATTGTTTTGTTGGCTTTGTCACCACACCTTCAAAGGGTTCTAGTCTTTATAGAGAAGATATTTGTGTATTTAGGGGAGGGTTTAGTCAATGATGTAAATGCGATAACAGTGCTTCTAAGATTAAAAGAAACTCAATGTTGTCTAAGTGTGAGTTGCTATGAATAATTAAGTACTCTTCACTATAACCCAACTCCATTTGATAATATTTTATGATATGCAATAGTAATTACACGAACAATGCCATGATAACCCCTCAATATATCAACAGTCCAAACATTAATAATAATAATAATAATAATTTATATAATAATATTAATTTAAATTATAATAATAAAAAAAATTTGATGATAATAATAATAATAATAATAAGATTTTAAATAATAATAATAATAACAAAATTTTAAATAATAATAATAATAATAATAATAATAATAATAATAATAATAATAATAATAGGACTCCTGTGTGAACTCCTGCTGCAGATGATGTTGACTAGGCTTTGTGGTGACGTGTGCAGTAGAGGCCGGGGTCTGTATGCCACACTCAGACCTCTCCTCTTGCTCTGTACAGCCACCGGAGCCTTCCCATACACTTCCGTCACAACAACAACAACAATAACAACAACAAACAAGGAATCCTCTGCCAGGAACCCAGGTAATATTATAGTGTATAGGGTTATGGTTGTTCTTAGCTCCGGCCTCAGCCGAGAGCTCTAGGTCTTATCGTAATTATTGTTCTTCTTCTTGGGGCGACCACTTCTTAAAATGGTTCAACTGACTCACTCACTCACTCACTCACTCTCTTCCTCCCATCCATTTTCTTTTATCGACATTGAATCATTTTTTCAACCGAGGGGTTCGCCCTCAATAAAAAGGGTTCATTTTCAAAATTTCAATATAACCATATGAATACGAAAATCCAGATAAAACATAATTAATATTTTTGAGACCTTTACATATGGATATTTTATTATTTCACTTGTTGTTGTTGTGATGTTCTAGCTTTGTATAGTTAATTTCTTATTTGCGTGCAAGTTTATTTATTTATTTTCTCATATTGGTGCCAGTTCATTCCTATATATATTTTTTCTTTTCATTCTATCTGTGTGCCAGTTCATTTCTTTAGTGTTTTTTTTTTTTTTTTAGTTTTCTTTTTGCTTTTTAGCTTCATTTCAATACATGTTTTCTTCCTTAATTTTATATCCTTGTGCCAATTAATTTTTTTCATTTTATTTTTTTTACTCTTCCAGGTGGTCGAGATGAAGAGAGGTACAGGCAGGTGGTGATCAGTTTTCCTTCCTTCCTTGCAGCGGTGTGGCTCGCCTTATGCCCCCTCTACTTCATGCAGGAATCGGATGATATCAGTAAGTCCGCCAGTCATACAGGCAAAAATATATACTGCATATAAACAAAAGCGATTGTGCGTTTGTATATTTACCACATAATATAAACAAAGCAGGTGTGCGTTTGTCTGTATATTATTATGTTATGGAAGTGTTTTAGATAGTTAAGAGAGGTTTCGAAGGCTTATTAGTGTAGTGTAAGAAGCCAGCCAGCATTGAGAAATATTTATGTGGTCACTTTCCACCCTGCAGAACAACCCTTTAGTGGCGAAGAGGAGATGTCATTCCTGAAGCTGATCAACGATGTCACCGGCATGCTCTTTATAAGTAGGTGTTGCTCTAAGTCTAAGGGCTGGCTGTATGCAAGAACTTCTCATTATGGCGTAGTACAGTTGCGGACACATGAAACAGACACACCTGGGGGGCGGGGGGTGGGGGGAAGCGGGTTCCTCATTGAGCATAGAGTAGGATATGAGGTTTTGTGTTCTGGCCTGTCCTATTTTATGCTTGACTAGCAGCGATGCCCGACGTTGTCCGGGTGAAGATCCTACATGTGGTTTTGTCAATAAATGTCCTCTAATTATTTTCATATTTTTATACAATGTGAACTTATTAGGAGGGTGGGAGGAGTCCATTATCCGCTGTGGTTGCTGGTCCCCCAGAGAAACCATGCCAGCTTTACATCCGCAAAAGTTATCCATGACGCAACAGAAGGTGGCATTATAACAGCCATAATTAAATAGCAAGGCAATATCGCGCAGCAGCCATTTGCTCTCGATTAGAGGCAAGTCTTTGAGCATGCACCTGCTCAAACTCGAATGAACGCGCAGCAGCAATTTGCTCTCAATTGGCAGCAAGTGGCTTCGCACTGCCCTCCTCAGACTCACCAAGACACTCAGCAGCTTTGCGCTTCGCATTATCCTTTTTGGGTGGCATATTTACTTTTACAATGTGATGCAAGAAAGAGTGTTGGTATGCAATAACACACAAACCTCATCAATAAACACAATTAATAACAAGTCTACACAACACGCAGTACACACAGCAAATAACACTGGGTCTCTTGCACATAAATCATTCGGGCCACACACACACAAAGCACTGCTAGCCATTGAGATGATACACCAACCACACCACACACTGCAAGAAATAATTACCAGTACCCTAAATTGATACCACACAAAACAACAGTAGGCTGCCCTAAATGGAAGCCACAGAAAAGAATCCTATCAACAACTGAGACAACTTTAAAGTGATAACGAAAAAGGGCAGTAATGACCTTACTATAAACTAAAGAATAAAACCTTTCCTGGAGAACCGAACTATTCTTCACAGAGCACAGAGAGTACAGAAACGTTCCACAGCCAGCTGCAGCTGCCGACCTCACTGTAGGAACACAGAAATTGATCTCTCTTAAAACTCTGTGATGTTTTTACCGGGGATCAAACCCGGGACCTCTAGCATACGAGGCGGAAGCTCTACCCAGTACACCATAAGGGTAACCCCCCTACCCCCCCTGGTGTAGTGCCGAGATTCGCCTTTTCAGGTCACTACATCACCAGAAAAACTGACCGTCTGCAATCACCCAGCACTGATTGCATTGGTTTCCGGCTGACAGTCTATTTATGAGGCTGTTTTAAGTGCGAATATAAATAGGCGGTTTCAGCAACACCTGGCAGGCTGGTCGAGTAGCAAATTGGTAACAGCCTTCGGCTTGGGCTGCAGGGATACTGGGATCAAACTTTTTTTTCACTGTCCTTAGATTTAGTATTAAATTTAGGTGTTCAACATTTTGTGGTTTGAATTCATTCCTAAACTGGGCATACAAACCAGGCCTGCCTGCATCCTTGATGGTTGAGACCATAGAGTCTATGTGGAGAAAGACATAAATCTTTGGTTGTTTTAAGCTGATAATTCAAGAAACACATATCCACCAAAAATAAAATTAGACTGAGGACATTCCCAGAACTACACCGGTCAGAATGATGTATCATTTGTCAACAAAAAAATTAAAACAAATTGTACCTCCACCGGGGATTCGAACCTGGGATCTTTCGGTTAAGGCCAAATTAAGGCTCAGCGCCTTAACCACTCGACCCCTTGTCCACAGCCAGAGAGGGCTTAAATTTAGGGTAGTGTATGCTCCCCTAACTCAATAAAGGGGTACCTTGTGTATTTACGGTGTTATAACTCGAGAAATAATTATGCTACAAGAAGAAAAATAGGCCGTGGACGCTTCCCAGGCTTCACCGATCAAAATGGCGTGTTAATATTTACTCTAGGTAAAACGATGCGGCCGTACATAGCGGCTAAACAAACACACATACAGACGGAGTATTTTATACATATATATAAGGGGCCCTGTTTAAAGTGTGTTTGTTTCATGTGTCTGCAACTGTACACTCGCAATCCACAATATGTATCCAGGTTTATTTCGAATAGTCTGATCGAGTATTGAGCGAGCTCAAACAAATATGAAACAGGATAAGCGTGTAATTGGTTCACTAGTATGTCAAATTATTCGAATCTTCAACAAGACCTGGATACAAGTTTTGGATTGCGAGTGTACAGTCGGCGGCAAAAGTCCTGTCGCCTCACTTGCTTCATCGAGGCACGCGATGTTCATAGACATGAGATTATTAGGTGTAGTAAACATGCGTATTTCTCGAGTCCAATGAACTCTGTGTGCCTCGGTGAAGCAAGTGAGGCGACAGGACTTTTGCCGCCGACTGTACAGTCGGAGGGAGAAGTCCTGTCGCCTCACCTGCTTCACCGAGACAGGCAGTGTTCATGGATCCGAAAAATACACACGTTTCTACACTTAATAATCGCGAGTCTATGAACATCGCGTGCCTCGGTGAAGCAAGTGAGGCGACAGGACTTTTGCCGCTGACTGTACATACCGGTACGATGACTCCCTTGACACACTACACAGCCATCGTAACGGTACCACGCCATCGATCGTCGACACCAACGATATGCTTGCCTTATAAATTATATAGTTACTCTTGTAGAATGGAAGCTAGCAAACTTGGGGGCTATGGCAATAATAATTTAAGGGTTTGGGCACCTAGGATTCGAGTAATTTCTGGCCTTTAGTAAGTAATCATCACATTTCCTCCACCCCACATTCCCACAAAAAAAAAAAAAAAAAAAAAAAAAAAAAAAAAAAAAAAACTCCAGTGTGCTTTTTGACTATTAGTATATAAATCACCTTTCCCAAACTAGAGACCAAAACATAACATGTATATAAACGAAGCCTCCTCCCCCTCCGTCCGCCAGTCACCTACATGCCTTGGTTAGCTATGTTGTTGAGGAGACGTCGTATACAGGACTGCCTTGACACACTGATGGATTTAGACTCTATCATACCCACCCGAGGCACCAAACTTTACCTCCCTCTAGTGGCTGCCTTCATAGCCATCTTTCACTCACCAATCAGGTACAGTACGTTTTTTTTTTTTTTTTTTTTTATGGTATCTGGCGCTCCTTGGGTATGGATACTATTATGTTTATTATTGATATTTGTGTGTGTGTGTAATGTGTGTAATGGAGAATAACAGCTATCTGGCATATCTTTATTTTTATTACAGTATTATTATTGAATCTTAATGAAATACTCTTGCTGCCTTCATCACCCATCGTCCTTGTTGTCCCCAGACGTATGGTGGATATGGTGATCATGGTTCCTTACGATGGAAAATTTGTAGCGACTACAATCATGGTGGAGGTAAGCAATGTCGACTACGGGGATTTTTTTCAACTTTTACTGAGAGTCAGACAGATAATTATATTGTCTCCCCTGCTATCGGAGGTTAGTTAAGGACCCTGTGATTGTGTATGAAAATTATTGGAATTCTGGTTCCACCTGACTATGCCAGGAAACACGCTTCTTTCATGTAGGAAGTGTTGCGTGGCAATATTTGAAGGACCCATTTACGATACCTCCAATTTTCTTACTCCATCGCAGGGTCCCTTATTATTAAAAGCTTGTCTTGTATTGGAGTTCTATCACGCTGACCGTTCATCATCCCTTGCTCCCAGCCATGTAAACCTGATGACAACCAGAGTGTTATCGTTCGTTGCTCCACTATCTACCACCATTATCTAAGCCACCACACTGACCTCTGATGTCAAGGAGCACTATTTTCGTTTCTCATTTTGTACTCACGGTTGTTACATGTAGAGTTTATGCGAGGAGGAAACCTGTGATTAGTGGAATAGGATGGTAAAAAATCAGTACACCAAGGTGTGAGCCACTCATTCATTCAATTCTTCATTTTTTCTCTCTCCTTTCCTTTGTTTTCCTTCTTGCTTGCTGTCTCCCCCTTCTTTTTTTTTTTTTTTTTTTTTTTTTTGAAGATGCAAGGTGTGTCTGGCCAAACGTAGTCTTATTTTTCTACTATACAGGCTTTTTACACTCTTTTATTTTATGAATTATTCTTTGATGTTGCAGGTTATATCGCTTTACTTCATGACCACCATCAATATATACATGTTTGTGGTCTGGATGGCCGCTGCTCACCTCACCGAGAAATTTGCGTGGGTGAACCAGAGAGTGAAGGAAGCAGTGAAGGCAAGGGACCACAAGCTACTTCAGGAGTGTCGTCACCAACATGCTAAACTAAGGTATGTCACACTGCACACTCCATGAGATTGAGTTTATTCCTGATTCACATTTTATATTCTGTTTGTTAATGTTTAGCTAAACTGCGGTGTGTCACACTAGCCACCTCACGAGGTTAAGTTTATTTCATATTTGGTAAACTTTCGAGGTGCATTGATTTTGTTTTGTGACTTGGATTTTAATCAGTGTTACATGCTAGATTTCAGTATGTCACACTGCCCAGTCCACGAGGTTTAAGTTTTAATTAATGATCACATATTATCAACATGTCAAATTTTCGAAATCTGTTATGACAATAATTATGTGACATAGACTTACTTGCTTACTTAACCCACCATCGCTACTCGGTCCTTCTTATAAACAAACAGGTGTGCGGTGAGGGAGTTGGACGACGTTATGTGGCCCTCCGTGACAGCCTCTTACTTCAACCACCTTCTCATGACTTGTCTCTTATTCATGGACAGCTATATCAACATATCCGGTCGGCCTCTGTGGTTTACGATCTTTGGGATGTTTTCAGTACCTCTCGCTTATTTCTTAGACCACTTCTTCTGCTCCCAGTGCGCCTCTGAGGTAAGGAGGGCCCACAGTTATACTCGTACGGTTGCGGACACATGAAGCGAAACCCCTGTGAGAGCATAAGGAAAGGATTCGTCTCTGTAAACCAAGTCTTGTCCTTCTCTTTATCGTTGGGCCAGTTACATGTGTCCGCAACTGTACATCCCCGTGCAAGTTACCAGGGAGCAGAGTTGTATAAACAATTTTGACTTTTTTATCTATTCTGAATAGAGTTAGAACCTAAGGGCAGAACCTCACTCAATGTCCTCACCTGTGAAATAGAAAACAATGAGAGAGGTCCAAAGTTATGTCCAAATACGTTCAAGATGCCTGCCTCCATTACCTCTCACTGGACTAAGATGCATTGCTTATTATCACATGCATGCTTGGCTGCTGGTATCCCCTATCACTTTGAATACCGTAAAATTTTCTAACGCTATACATTTTTCAGTCGGGTCACAATTCAACACATACTGTACAAGAAAAGAGTTACACGTATAAAACAGAATAAATATGAGGGTCGGCTTTCCATCCATTACTATCCACAACACTGATTGGTTCATTTGTTTCCCGTGCACTAAAATACAGTAATCTTACCACTCCATGACCCACCCCAACCACCGACATCAATTAGCGGATTGAAATGGAGGCGGGCAGGTGTTTCAAACTAGTATTAGTCAAAGTTTTGTGTTATTTCAGACACGATAATAGGAAGGACTATAATTATATATGTGTATGAAATAACATTATAGATACTTAAAAAATGTTCATAGTCCTATCACAACTAGTCATCATTTCCATACCAATATTGGAACTAAGAATATGTAAACTATAAACCCAATGAACGGTATTTTAGGGAGTAAGGTGCTCTGATCTACCCAAAGTGTAATACCCATTAAGGTGGTAATTCTTTTTTGGTACACTAAAGTGCCTTGATTCCTCCAAAGTATGCTAGGAAACAGGACCAGAGGGGCAAAAATAATGGTGTTCTGTTGCTTGGAATAGTTTGGAGGATTCAGTTGCTCCAGAATTACCAACATAAAATTTCCCCTTATAACCCTCGTGTCGTCTGAACAGGCTATGGGGACGCTCTTGCTGCTTGACTGTCAGGACATAGAAGACGATCAGTTCTCCAGGCAGGTAAGACCATGTGATTGATAAGTTAATGGCTTGGGCGCCCCTTCGAACCTGAGGTAATTCCATTCCTCTCTCTTCAACTGTCCCTTGTTTTCCTTCTTTTACCGTCTATCTTTCTGCTGGTCCTTCTTGATATCTGCAGAAAGTATAATATGTTACATACTGTAGATGCACATATAGTATTTGATATATTATAATCCTTCATTTTTTAAACCTCATTGTCCAATCTGCTTTATCATTTAACATCGACAATGAGAGAGGGGCAATAGATCCTACTTAATCTCAAATTCCACTGTAATAGAAAATTTAGTATGACATAGATTTTATTCAATGTACCTTAGTGTTCATTTTGTCACCTTATTTACCACCTCCAATGAGAGAAGAACAACAAATCCTACCAACATTATCTCTACTTTCAATGTAAAATAATATTAGATAGGTATGACATATATTTTATACAATGTTACTCCTGGGCCTCATAATCAGCACCCGGAACTGTTTACACGCCGAAACGTGATTGGTGCACTGGGAAAAATTTGTTGTAAAATATGGTGTGTCCACGGTGTAATGCAGGACTGAGCTGGCAAGGAGGGAGGGAGGACAGAGAGTATGATTTATATATATATATATATATATATATATATATATATATATATATATATAAAGACATTTAATTTGAATGTGGTAAGATATATATATACCTTGTTGTTGTACTTTGTGTGCGTGTGTGTGTGTTTCATCATCAGTCACCATCACCATCATCATCATAATGCCTGACCATGAAAAGTGTAATAATAATAATAATAATAATAATAATAATAATAATAATAATAATAAAAGTCCACATCAGCACAGGTCACCATCACAACACAACACAACACAACACTGACAGTAATGACAACAACGACACATCTGCCTGCCAACACACACACACACACACACACACACACACACATACACACACACACACGCCCAATTCGTCAACAAACCATGGTGGAATGTATATATGAGCGAGGGACTGACAAAACACTGGTACCCTTCCCCCTTCCCACCCACCCCAAAAAAGTGTAGAAGGGAGAGGGGGGGGGGCGGGGACAAACTAGAAAAATCCGGTCATATTCACAGCCATAGTAACAAAACTCTGTCTGGCCTCGCTTGTTTATTGATAGTGTTATGTGTTTTCGATTTTTACTGCCGGCAGATGTGTAGAACTGCTGTAGAACGTGTGTGTGTGTGTGTGTGTGTGTGTGTGTGTGTATGTGTGTGCAATTTTTTTTTTTTTTTTTTTTTTTTTTTGTACAGAAGAAGTACTGTTGACAGGATTGGGGCCGGGAATCCACATTGGCTTTACTCTCTCTCTCATGCACACGAATCACGGCCAAAAAATCACTGTGTCTCTTCGTATGTGTGCAGTTTGTAGTTTTCGTGTCCATCTACAGCACGCACACCCAATTGAACTTCCCACATTAGTAG
>JAWZYT010007426.1:0-10000 GCA_034508575.1 Petrolisthes manimaculis | reverse complement strand
GAGATGGTATATACGAGAGCGTTTTATAAATATATATATATATATATATATATGCCTTCAACTGTACAGAGGGAGCTGGACACAACACTACATCCTGGACGAGCGAATATTTTCCAGACCACTGAATACTCCTTCACCTCCATCTCTCTCTCTCTCTCTCTCTCTCTCTCTCTCTCTCTCTCTCTCTCAGTACATCATCATCATCATTCCCCCCACCCCTTCCTCTCCCTTAACTCGACCCTCCCTCTGTACTTCACCCTCCTTCTCTCCCCACGTCCACTCTCCTTCCCCTTCTCCATTTCCCTCCTCCTTCCTCTCCCACTCTCTCCGTACTCTCTCTCTGTCTCCCCCACCCCTCCCCTCCCTTCAGTCCACTCTACTTCACCCCCTCGGTACCCTCTTCCTCTTCCTCTCTGTACTCTCTCTCCCTCTCCCTGGCGTCCTGTTGTCAGGTTGCTGCTTTGCAAGGCTGATGTGATTGGGTTCCGCCCCGTGGCACTTACAGCTGCCGACAATAGTAATTCCTCCCTTTCCCTGAGAAGCGGCGGCGGTGATGGTACAGTCAACAACAATAATAATAATAAATAGTACTGTACACTCGACAACACACCCGTTGTCGCCTCATTTAGTGTTTCTTAAGGACCTTGTGTGATCGTATATGAATATTGGAGGCTTCTGATTCTCCCTGACTAAGCCACGATACAACCTCCTCCAATATGGTTTTGTGTTTCGTGGCAATATTTGAAGGACATAATTATATACAGTACCTCCAATTTTCTGACAACATCACGGTGTCCCTTAAAGATAATACTGCAGATGAGGCGACCTTTTGTTGATGGCTGTATATATATACCTGCTCCCTGCCTCCCCAAGCTGACGGTATATATATTGACGATAGATTCTATTTGACTGATTCCTGCCTTGATATGTGAAGCTACGATGGTGCAGTCAAGAAGAACAATAATAAATAGAACTGTACTCATTCCCTGTCTGACAAAGCTGACAGTATATATTCTCAGCTGACGATTGATGCATATTTTCAGCTTAATTGGTCAGGATTAATATAAGAGAGAAAAAAAAACAAAAACACACATACACACAACATAGAAGGAAACATACTAATTGACTGATCAGGGAAGGAAAGTAATGTAGTGTTACCATACCCCTAAACCCGCCCAAGCCTGTCCCCTATTCCGGCACCCCCTTAATTAATAATGGTGGTGGTGGTGATGCAGTGGTCATTGGGTTTAATTTTGACATAACTTTTCTTAATACAAACGTGCAATGATTCTGGAGTTGCCAAATACATAGAATAAATAAAATGAATAAAAGACAGCTTAGATTTTTAGGGAAACATATTCAGGAGTTGCCAGATAAATAAAATATAAAAGATTAATAAATATACAGCATTTCACAGATATTCAGGAGTTGCCAGATAAATAAATAAATAAGATCAATAAAACTCAGGACGGATATTTTTCGTGAAACAAATTAATAACCATGAGTTATAAAATAAAGTTATACCATTCACACTGTCTTTTTGTATCAGACATTATCCCCTACCAACTGTTACGTCATTAAAGCCGGATACTCGTATACACGTATTACAATAAATTTACAATTCAAATGGTAACTCGTATAGCACTGCAATCACTACCTAAACGCAATTCAGATTTAACGCAGCAGCAGCAGAAGCAGCAGCAGCAGCATGTGTTGGTCTAATATTGTACTGTGAATATTGGAACGCCTTACATATATTATATCACACACTTACAGATTTATATAACTGGGTTCACTGATCAATTTCTAGTTAAATATTGGTATGGGATATAAAACTGTTGGTATTCCAGCTCGCGTTATATTATTACTTAAGCTATTTACATATTGTGAAGCGAACCCTGTTAAGAATAGGTATAAAACCAGGATATAGAAATTTATAAACGGTGCTAATTCTTATGCCTTCTTTATGTTGAATGCTGCAGTATATGTGTATCTACGGGATCTCGTTTTCTATGGTGGTATGTGTGTGTGTGTGTGTGTGTACGAGTTCTGGGCACGACACACAGATGGCAGCACAGGCAACCAAAATGAAACGTGGAGCTACTTTCCAGAATCACAATCTTACTAGATGATGTTTGTTTGATCTGTATTCCTGATTGAGCCCCGGAGAGAGGGAGGGAGCTGGAGGGACAGAGGTGGGGAGAGAGGAGAGGAGAGGGAGAGGTGTGGAGAGATGAGGGGTAGAGGTGGGGAGAGAGAAGAGGAGGGAGAAAGGAGGGGAGATAGGAGAGGTGGTTTGATTATCGTTGGTGTTGGTCACTCATCACTGTTCGACCTTGGTACAGCTATGGTTGATAGTGCTTGACCAGGGTCTAAAGAGTGTTGGAGAGTAACTAAACAGAGTTCGATAAAGTGAGTATTATAAACATCTCTCAACGTTGAAAATGATTTGAAAATTCACTTGTTCGAACTCTGTTCAGTTGCTCACCAACACTCCTTGGACCCTGGTCAAGCATTATCAGCCATGGCTAGATGGCTGTACCTTAGTTAGTCAATTGTGTGAAGTTGGAGAGAGTGCAAGTCTGTGTTTTAGCTCGTGTCCATGAAAATTCATAAATGACGATGGCATTATAGTATAGATGGCATTATATAGGTTAGTTGTCTCCACTTGTTACCTTCGATCCTCATAAACACGGAGAGCATCACTGATAGATTGAGAGAGAGAGAGAGCGAGTTTGTGTGTACTTTGCAAAAGTGATGAGCCTGTGTTTAGTGTATACGTCAGTGAGGGACTAATGGCTCTGAGTTGAGTTATCGATGGTCAGCAGAAAGAAATATAAGGCCCTTCCTCTACTGCCTTTTACTGACTACCTCCTCCACTCGTCTGATAAGGTAAGTAGATGGAGTGTGTTAAGGTGTACAGCCACAATCAATATCCACCGACATTTTCCTTCCATCAGAGTAAATATATTGGTAATAAAGTACAACACGTGTATGATTTTTCAGCACCTCATAATAATAATAATAATTGAGGGTTTGAGTTGACGTAAAGTATTGTAAGATTATAGTTTGATATGATACCGAGTTATTTGCACGATGGAAGGAAGGTGTCGGTTGTTATTTGATTGTGACTGTACAGAGCGCATTATATTTTTTTGACAAGTTGCAACAGTAGGAATTCGTGAATGTGTTACTTTTACCATTATTTGTATTTCACCATTTATGACAGCAAACATTTCTATATTAACTTTGTTACGGGAGGGGGATGGGAGTCTGTTTATAATGAGTGCCAGAGATTCTTACAAAGTGTGCAGAAAAATAGGGCTCTTTATTTTTTAATGTTATGGTGGTCTTGTTTTCTGGCCTAGTCATTTTTTGTTTACAATATATTAACGTGTGGAAAAACACTGTAACCTACTCGGTACAGCCTCCCACACTCCCACTGTTCATTGATTACTCTATACGATATCATCCTAAAGCCTGAACTGTACTGAAATGTATAAACTGCACTTAGTCTTTTCACCTCGGTTTGTGTTCCTTCAAACCGGTCACAAAGTCATCCCTCTCCCCTCCACAGAATCCCCCTGACCGTCTATCCCTCCTCATTCGCTATTTTTCCTCCCCCGTTCACCATCCCCCCTTACCGACTTTCCCTCTCCCCTTCACCAACTCCCCTTCTCGTCTCCGCTGCCCCCCTTCTCGTCTCCACTGCCCCTCTACCAACCCCTCCTGTCTCATCTCTCCCTCCCCTCCATCAGCCCCTCCTTTTCATCTCTCTCTCCCACTCCCAACCATTACCTTCTCTCCCTCCCACCACTGAATGCTTCGAATGCAACTCACAACACGTGGTTCGGGTTTACTGTCTCGGTAATAGTGGATAGACTTGATAACGCTTGAAGTCTCGTTCGCTGGGATGTGACCGGTTGTATCATACAGTCACGAGCCCCAATAAGTACCCGAGTCTGCTTCAAATAGCGTGACTGAATAATTACGAGCTTCAGGTAGTATAGAACAGGATCAGCGTTGTAATTTGGTTCACTGGTGGTAGGTCAGACGACTCGAAACTTCAACAAGAATCGGATATTTCTCGTAGCTCTACTACAGTATGTCGCACAAAAGTTCGTTCGTTCCATCAGTCAGCCATAATAAGATTGAATTCTCTGTGACTCGAACGACAAAACACATTTCTCTTTCTATCTTCTGTAGTTTATAGTCTTTCGAACCGAGGGTGATTCAGTTATATTGTGGCTGGCTGAGGCAACGAACATTTTTACACCATACGAACTTATGAAAAATACGAAGAATTTAAGAGATGATGATGTGGGAGGTCAAGGGAAAGAAAAATAAAAAGAATTAATATATTAAACGAAGAATAAGATAGAGTAAAGGAAGGAGAGGAAAGTCACGAGGAATAAAGAGAGTACAGTATATACGAAAGAAGAAAATAAGATAAAGGAAGGAATGCAAATAAAGAGAAGTTGACGACATAGAGTAAAGGAAGGAAAGCAAGGTCAAGAAGAATTAAGAGAATATATACGAAAAGGGGAGATAAGATGGGGTGAAGGAAGGAAGGAGAGACGGAGATTAAGGAAGGATTAGGAAGAGGGTACCAAAGAGGATCAGACGGAAACCAGACGAGAAACCTTGAACCATTTTATTTTGGAAGGTTGACCCGGCTGTATTTTTATTCATACATTCCTCATACAATTCCTGAGTTTAACATTATTTCATTATCTGTTACGCTGTTGTTTTGTAAGGTTAGAAGTTAATTAAGGGGAGAGTATACTTTTGTTACATTGGAGTGATGTGATGCCTCCACAGTATGTCAGGAAACAGAACTAGATTAGCAAAAAAACTGGTGGACTGTTGCTTGGAATAGTTTGGATGAATCAGTTACTTCAGATTTACCAACACTGTACTACCCCATTAATTAAAAGGATAGAACAGTGTTGGTAAATGTGGAGCAACTGATTCTCTTCCATGCAACAGGTAGGAAACCATTATAATTATTTGTTTATCTGAACTTGTTTACTGGCTTAATTCAGAGGAATCAATGTGTCATAATGTACCAAAAGTATACTAACCTCTTAAGTTTGTTAGGTTAATTGGGTATTGGTATTTGGGATAGAAATGAGACCGAATTTTAGCGTATTTAGGAAACCACACAATATTCACTGAAATTAATAATGAAGTAGTGTAAGAAGTTGTAATAGAAACCTTATAATTCCCTGTAGTTTATTGATTAGTGTGTGTGTGTGTGTGTGTGTGTGTGTGTGTGTGTGTGTGTGTGTGTGTGTGTGTGTGTGTGTGTGTGTGTATGTGTGTGTGTGTGTGTGTGTTGGAGACTACTCTGGCCTGCATATGCTTTGCATGTAATTGAATTAGTAGCTTTCATTTCGGAATAAAGCAAAGGAATTTTTATTTTGCAAGCGCTTGTGTTCACGACTTTAAAATAGATGCAGCTGCAGTACACACACACACACACACACACACACACACACTTTCACTGATATTATCAAGTACTTTTAATATGATTCTTACACAAAAACACACACACACACATTATCTCTCTCTTTCTCTCTCACTAATATTCTCATGTTCTCTTACTATGATTCTCTCTCTCTCTCTCTCTCTCTCTCTCACACACACACACACACACACACACAGAGAGAGAGAGAGAGTTCGGTGCATGGTGGTTCAGGCGAGACTACACTCAGTATACTGGAATAAATAGCGAGCCAGTAAGTAAATATAAGGTAATTTACATAGGAGTGGGACGAGCCGCGTTGTACACTCCTATGCACAAAACTAAATGCCAAGCCGCCAACCAAACTTTTTGAAACACGTTGCATAAATGTTGCCCAAATGACGAAGCTGTGCAGGATGAAACTTTCACTCCATCTCTGTCTGTTTGTGTGTCTGTCTGGCTGGATGGCTTGTTATCTGTGGCTAGATGACCTGTTGTCTGTCTGGCTTGTTGTCTGTCTGGCTTGTTGTCTGTCTGGCTTGTTGTCTGTCTGGCTAGATGACCTGTTGTCTGTCTGGCTTTTTGTCTGTCTGGCTAGATGACTTGTTGTCTGTCTGGCTTGAGGGCTTGTTGACTGGCTGACTTGTTGTCTGGCTGGCTTGCTGTCTGTCTGTCTGTCTGTCTGTCTGTCTGTCTGTCTGGCTGTCTGTCTGGCTGTCTGGCTGTCTGGCTGTCGGGCTGTCTGTCTATCTGGTATGCTGGCTTGCTGTTGATATCACATTCAATACTGATATGTCGGAGTTCTTTACATTTCAATACCGAACACCGCAGCTGATACAATACTATTTTAAATTCCGTCCATTTATCCTTTCCATTTCAATACACCGAACACAGTAGCTGCTGATACGACACTCTTTCAACTTTCCCTCTCTTATCTTTCCATATCAATACAAAACACAGTAGCCTCTGATGCGATATTATACCTTCCAAATATCCCTCTTTCCATTTCAATACATATACAGTAGCCGCTAATACGGTACTCCTCCAAATTTCTCTTCCCATTCAGCCTTGTTGTATATACACGCCGCATGCATGTAGGCACTAGAAAGGTAGGCAGGCAGGCAGGCATGTAGGCACTATAGACAGGCAGGCAGGCAGGCTTCGGAAACCCCAAGCCACTAAACACGTGCTGACAACCCTCTCATAAACAACACAAACATTCGGCAGGTGGACGGACTCACAAATCACTCGGGGACGGCTAGTCGTAACGCCGCCTCTATTATTCGCATGTTGTGTTTGACAACTCTTGCCAGTACCGTGTTCGTTGGTATTAAGCGGCCGCCCGTGTTTTACTTCCCTGTTTATTTGCGCCTGGTGAGCGAGGCGGGGGTTGGGTAGGGTGTGGTGGGGTGGGGTGGAGGAAAACAGTGGTATTTAATATTTTCAGTGCTAACGTTGTACTGAATCGATAATTGAACTTTTCTTGGTTGATGTAAATATAGTTCAAATGGAAGTTTATTTTAGTTCTGAAAATGCCGTGTTATTCTAAGCTGCTTATTATTTGCGCCTGGTGAGAGGGGCGGGGTAGAGATGACTGAAAACAGTGGTATTAATTGTTTTCGGTGCTATCGTTGTACTGTACCAATTGAATTTTGAGTTTTTGCAGGCTATGTAGCTCAAGTGTTGATGCTTATGAATATGTAAGTCGATTAAGCATGGAAAGCAGCACTCTGTTTTGATTCCGTGTTTATTAACGCTTCATAAGCCAGAGAAAATTGGTGAATAAATTCTCTTATAGTACGAACGCTTCACCAATTATTGCGTTCTGGGTTTTTGTCGGAATAGATCAAGTGTTGGTGCTTATGAATGTGAATGTGCAAAGCGATTAAGGACCCTGTGATCGTGTATGAAAATTGGAGGCTTCTGATTCCTCCTGACCATACCAAGAAACAAACTCCTTCCAGATATACAGTAAGTGGTGTTTTGTGGCAATGTTTGAAGGACTCGTTTATCTCCAATATTCTGCAGACTACATCATGCACAGGGTCCCTTAAGCCTGGTTTTACTCCCGTGTTTATTGAAGTCTGTTGAGTGGGGAGGAAAAACACACGCCCAATATAGAAATGTTTTCACTGCTAACGTTGAATCAATTATTTTCTTGTAGATACAGCTCGCGTCTGTGTTTATAGTTCGTGTATCGTTTGGGTGTTGTGTTTTATTCCAGTGTTTATTTATGCGTGTATGGAGAACGGAGAGAACAACATAACAGAACAGAAGAGTAGTATGGAAATGCATCTCTTGTGTGGTAACAGTGCTTTATTTTACTTTTCTCGCTATTCATTCATGGACGTATCCCTCCAGTGCTTTTGTTGTTTATCGTATGTAACAAAACAAATTAGGTACCGTACAGCGTTATGTGTCCGGGTATATTTATTCTTAATAGGCCGTAAAATGGGTTAACATATTTTTATTTAGACGTTAACTTTGGGTGAATCTATAAAGTACTGGGTTATGATAATATATTCCAGAGTATATTAATTTAATACTAAGAGGACGGTATAAACTGGCTGGCTAATTTTTATTCACTACTAACGCAGCATTAATCCATCCATTCCCAGTGACTAAACTAAACTATAAACTTACACTCTCTGGACGACTTTAAATAATTATCAGTGGTGCACAGTATAGCTTTGATCAATAGACAGTCGACTCGGATCCAAAGCTTTATATGAGAATCAGCTATAGATACCAAGGCTAAACACGGGCGACACACATTTTAGCTGTCATCAAAAAAGGAGAGAGAGAGAGAGAGAGAGAGAGAGAGAGAGAGAGAGAGAGAGAGAGAATAGTGAGAAACATGTGTGTGTATGAGAGAGAGAGAGAATGAGATAGAGATAGAGACAGAGAGACAGACAGACACAGATGAGAGAGAGAAAGAATAGTAAGAAAAATGAGAGAGAGAGAGAGTGAGAGAGAAAGAAAGAGACAGAGACAGACACAGAGAGACACACACAAACACAGAGAGAGAGAGAAATAATAGTGAGAAACATGCGCGAGAGAGAGAGAGAGAGAGAGAGAAAGAGAGAGAGAGAGAGAGAGAGAGAGGTAGTATTTGTATGCATGGGATGATGTTCCTGGTAATACTGGCAAATACACAGCCATTGATATGAAAATTAGACTGGTGTTGAAAGTGGCACTGACCGGAATACATTTTCAAAGCGCTTGTAGTTTATATATCTTTTTTTATGTTGTTGTGTTTCGTCAGTGTTCATTCCTGGCTTGGGTTAAACAGCTCGTCCCTCCCTTCGTCCGTTCGGCTGTGTGTGTGTGTGTGTGTGTGTGTGTGTGTGTGTGTGTTTGTGAAGTAAATAAGTAAATGTATGTGTGTTTGTGAAGTAAATAAGTAAGTGTGTGTGTGTGTGTGTGTGTGTGTGTGTGTGTGTGTGTGTGTGTGTGTGTGTGTGTGTGTTTGTGAAGTAAATAAGTAAGTGTGTGTGTGTGTGTGTGTGTGTGTGTGTGTGTAATCCTTTTGTGGGTGATATGGAGGGCTATTTAGTAATTCCTAAAACCTGTGTGGATATTAAGTGGATTTTCCCATAATAGGACTAAGCAAATTTGACGGTGAAAGATGAAGAGCAAAGAGCAGTTGAATAAAAATATTATGCCACTGAAATTTGGACCACAGACTGATGCAGGTTGGTTGAAAGACGAAGCGATAAAAAAAAAAAATAAAAAAAAAATAATAATAATAATAATAATAATAATAGTAATAATAATAATAATAATGATAATAATGATAATAATAATAATAATAATAATAATAATAATAATAATAATAATAATAGCAACAATATAAGTAACAATAATAATAATTAATAATAACAAGCACTGGGCTTCGCCCACCACGGCTACGCCGTGGGTGCTTTTGCCTGCGGCGCTGCTCGCTCCGCTCGCATCTCACTGAGCTCGGCCCCCTCTAGCCGCTCTCTTCGCTCGCCGCATCCCCCGTCGTTTTTTAATAATTAGTTTTTTTAATAGTTTTTTTAATAATATATATTTTTTTAATTATTTTTTTATTAATTATTATTTTTTTCTAATAATTTTTTTTATTATTATTATTATTATTATTTTGTATTTATTTATTTTTTATTATTTTTTTTTATTCGTCGTCGCCGCCGCCGTCCCGCCGCCGCCGTCCCGCCGTCGCCGCCGCCCCACCGCTGCCGCCCCGCCGCCGCCGCCGCCGCCGCCGCCGCCGCCGCTGCCGCCGCCGCCGCCGCCGCTGCCGTTTTTTAATAATTAGTTTTTTAATTGTTTTTTTAATAATATATATATATATTTTTATTTTTTATTATTAATTATTTTTTTTGTAATAATTATCTTTTTTATTATTATTATTATTATTTTTTATTATTATTATTCGTCGTCGCCGCCCCCGCCACCGCCACGCCGCCGCCACCCCCCCGTCGCCGCCACCCCCCCCGCCGTCGCCGCCCCTCTGCCGCAAACCCCCCCGCCGCCGCCGCCGCCGCC
>JAWZYT010007425.1:0-17814 GCA_034508575.1 Petrolisthes manimaculis | reverse complement strand
GTGTAGGTAGGCAGGTGTGTAGGTAGGTAGGTGTGTATGTAGGTAGGTGTGTATGTAGGTAGGTGTGTATGTAGGTAGGTGTGTATGTAGGTAGGTGTGTATGTAGGTAGGTGTGTATGTAGGTAGGTGTGTATGTAGGTAGGTGTGTATGTAGGTAGGTGTGTAGGTAGGTAGGTGTGTAGGTAGGTAGGTAGGTGTGTAGGTGGTAAGTAGATATGGTTGGACTGAATGAGTAGATACAGAAAAATGGTAGATAAGCCATAGAGGTAGATAGATATATTGATAAAATGAGAAATATAGAAAGGTAAATAGAGATGTATAGTGGAAAGAAGGCACTAATTTAAAAAAAGGAGAGATAGAAGGAACGAAAGGAAGGAAGGAGGAAAGTAAATAAAGAAGACACTATTTTAAATGAAGGAGATATAGAAGGAACGAAAGGAAGAAAGGATGGAAGGATATAAAGATTGATAACACACAAACATACAAACACCATACCAACAGACATAATTATAAACTCAAGAATAATTAAAACAGAGATAAAAAAAAGACTGTAATGAAACGAGCAAATAGAGACAAAAAACACACAAACAAACACACACACATAAAAAAAACCCTGTAACATAAGAAAAAAAGGAAGGGAAGTGGGGTATTATAATATATATATTTTAATGTGTAGCAGGAAGTGTGTGTGTGTGTGTGTGTGTGTGTGTGTGTGTGTGTGTGTGTGTGTGTGTGTGTGTGTGTGTGTGTGTGTGTTCATTTTCATTAACTCAGCCACGCCTTTAACAGAATAATACCCACACACACACACACACATACACACACACACAGATGACATGAATGAATGAATGAATGAGTATAAGTGTAATTATTATGATTATGTTTATTCTCACGGATCCCACCAAGGTCTACAAAAAAAAAAAAAAAAAAAAAAAAAAAAAAAAAAAAAGTTTCTTCTCACGAATCCCACTGAGTTCTACAAAAAAAAAAAAAAAAAAAAAAAAAAAAAAAAAAAAAAAAAAAGTGAAATACAAGCAAGAAAATTCCTACAAAATGAAACTTTAATGTTACGAAAATATATATAATTATAATCTTTAATTTTTAATACTACAAAATTTGGTCCCATGATGCCATTTATGAGTAACTACAGTATTACCAAGTTAATTACGAAAATGTTACTTATCACTACGAAATTATTACCACAGTCTTATTCTATCATAAAATTATCAAATACTACTAAATTGCCACTAAAATGTACCAGATACTATTTATTTTGATTAAACACACAAATAGGAATAAATCTAAATACATAAATAAATAAAATAAACGAAGGGAAAATCATACACAAACATTAATTAAGGACTTTGTGATTGTTTATGAATATTTTGGAGGCTTCTGTTTCCTTCTGACTGCAACAAACAAACAAACAAACAAACAAAGATTCTTTCTATTATATGTGTGTGTGTGTTTCGTGGTAATAATTCAAGGACTCATTTACCTTCAATTTTTCTGACTAAAACACAGGGTCTCTTAAAAAAAATCACACACACACACACACACACACACACGGAAGCAAAAAAAAAAAAAAAAAAAAAAAAAAAAAAATAGCCTCACTTACTTAAACTCCAATTTTTCTGACTACAACACAGGGTCCCTTAAAAAAATCACACACACACACACACACAGAAGCTAAAAGAAAAGAATAGAAAAGGAAAGAACCTCACTTAAACTCCAATTTTTCTGACTACAACACAGTTAAACACAACACACACACACACACACACACACACACACAACACAACACAACACAACACAACACAACACACACACACACACGGAAGCCAAAAAAACAAAACAAAATGAAACAACAGAAAATAAACTAGTCTCACTTATTTAACTATTACCTCGACTCATTAGATAACAGAACCCGTAGAAACCTTGGCAATAAATAGTCCCGGATGTGCCAGTTCACCCGGATGCTTGCTTGTAACGTAAACATATCCCCATTCCCCTCCCCCTTCCCCTTCCCCTCCCTTCCTTACCCTCCCCGTCCACACCCTCCCTTACCCTAACTTCCTCTCCCTCCTTCACCCCTGCCCTAACCCCTCCCCTCCCCCTCTACTCCTCTCCTCTCCTCTCTCCCCACCCCCTCTCCTCACCCTCCTTCTCCCATACCCTAACCTTCCCCTACTCCCCCCTCCCTCTCTCTCCCTTCCCCCCCCCCCTTTTCCCTCTGCTTCAGGAATGGAGAAGAATTGGAGAATGACGAAGAGGGAGAGAGAGAAAAACAAAACAAATTACGATCGCTTAACCCGGACGATTTAACTGTATAACCGAAGGCCAGAGAGAGAGAGAGAGAGAGAGAAATGGGGAGGGGGGAAGGGAGTTGTCGAATGTTGCTAGACAGTGTATACATGAGAGAGAGAGAGAGAGAGAGAGAGAGAGAGAGAGAGAGAGAGAGAGAGAGAGAGAATCGAAGGAAAGCTGGAGAGGGAATGGATGAGAGGAACAACAACAATAGATGTGAAAAGGAGTTGCCAGATATTGTGAGAAGGAAGTAAATAATACCCACAGTGGTCTGCATGAGAGAGAGAGAGAGAGAGAGAGAGAGAGAGAGAGAGAGAGGAGAGAGAGAGAGAGAGAGAGAGAGGGTGGGGCAGGCAGGAAAGGGAAGAAATGGACACAGGAAGGGAAGAGTTAGAGGAAAGACAAAGAATATAATTATAATGGACGTAAAAGTATATGATGATAAAATGTGGAAGGATAAAGTGAGAGAGGAAAGTAAGTATAAGAGGGTAATGAGGAAGGGACGTGGAAATAATGAATAATTAATGAAGAACAGAATAAAGACATAGAAATATAGAAGTGAATACAAAAGATGTTGATTTTCCTCTTATGTTATTTACAAAACTCTTAGGCTGAATATCACGTGGTTATAAATAAACACAAGCTTTCTACACAATTAGAGAGAGAGAGAGAGAGAGAGAGAGAGAGAGAGAGAGGAGAGAGAGAGAGAGAGAGAGAGAGTGTGTGAGGGAGGGAAGGGGTTGTTTGTTGTCACACTCACATTCACACTCCCATTTCCAAACCCAACAAGTCCCAGCTTCAAACCCCAAGACAAGAAGTTGTTGCCTCCACGACTCAAGTTTCTTCATGGAGTGTGGACGAAAGGACCCATTCCACCAAGCTGTCAGGCCCTTGTATTCCTTAGCAGAACACACACACACACGCACACATTGAGAGAGAGAGAGAGAGAGAGAGAATGTATGTATGTATGTATGTGAGAGAGAGAGAGAAAGAGAGAGGTTCATAGGGCCACAACTCATCCAAGCGTGATCAAACAAGAATTACTAATCGAGGGGGACGCTCTTGTGGATGTAAACACAGACACACACACACACATACACATATACACACACACAAACTCATATACACACTCACATACTTACACACACTCGCATACATTCACACACTCATACACTGCACTCACATATATACACACATACACTCACATATATATATACACACACACACACACTGTATTCTAACATAATTACAGGCACATACATACTGCATATACACACACACACATACAAACACACCCAAACGCAATAAACCAGCAGACAGCCAGACCCACGCACGCACTCACATGCAAGTAGCAATTAACACACACACCAACACACTCCAAATACACACTCATGGAATACAAACATGCACGCACACTCATTAATTAAGCACATATTAACAGACACGCACACTCTCTATTTCAGGCGCGAGGGGCACTCACACACACACGCACGCACACGCCGCACTCACACGCACTCAATACCAACAACACAAGCACTAAATACACACAGAATACAAGCACACACCTTATTCACTACGCAGCTAACACCACACACACACAGAGAGAGAGAGAGAGAGAGAGAGAGAGAGAGAGAGAGAGAGAGAGAGAGAGAGAGAGAGAGAGAGAGAGGAGAAAGAGAGAGAAAGAGAGAGAAAGAGAGAGAGACAGACACACACACACACATACACACAATCCAAATTATAAACAGGGTGAGGGTCTGGGAAACTTTTTTTGTTTTTATTTTTTTTGGGGGGGTACTGGATACTGTGCCCCTCTTCCCCCCCACCCCCCTCCCCCCCTTCATTATCAGTGCTATCATTTGCCTTACATCTCCCTCATTATCGGTGTCATTTCCCCCACACTATCAGCTTCATTATCGCCCATCACCATCGTCATTATCGTCCATGGTCTATAATTAGTGGTCCAGGCATCGTCACTCACAATCACCCCCTATCATTATCATCATTATCTTTATCATTATCAACGTGTTCACTATCCTCTACCTATGATAATTCTCTGATAGTAAGTACAGTGCCACCTCACTATCATTCACTATCTTATTCATTACTACTATCTGTCTCACCATCTCTCAATATCACACTATCATATCTATAATCACTATTACTAAGCATCACATTCCATTTCACCTTCCTTCACTATCACAAAAGCATTATATCATGACAAATGCATCTAGCCATATATCCTATTATCTTTTACTACTATTTACCTCATCATCATTCACCATCCACACAGCTATGTCATCACTATCCACCTCACTATCACTTATTAATAAACCATTCTGTCATCACACTTTATTTACTTCACTATTACACACTATATAATATATCACACACTTCTCCCTTCATTCTCATTCCCTCCTTTCCTTCGTCTATTCTTTCCTCTTCATTCTTTCATTTTTTTCTCCCATCATTACACTTCTCTCAACAGCTCCTCCAGTTTCTCTCTCTCTCTCTCTCTCTCTCTCTCTCTCTCTCTCTCTCTCTCTCTCTCTCTCTCTCTCTCTCTCTCTCTCTCTCCTCCAATCTTTCCCCTGTTCTCTTCTCCCTCTCTTCCTTCCCTTACTGGTCTCTCTCTCCCTCTACCCTTCCTTTCCTCCCCCCTTCCCTCCCTCCACTTTTTCCACTCCCCCTCCCCCTCCCCTCACCACAGCACAAGGGATAAGAGTTCAGGTCTATATAAGGAACTGATCAACTCACAAGGGTAGGCAGGGAGGCAGGGAGGCAGGGAGAGACAAAGAAAAGGTAGGCGAAAGGCAGGTAGGTAGATAGGTAGGTAGGCAGGGAGAGACAAAGAAAAGGCAGGTAGGTAGATAGGTAGGTAGGCAGGGAGAGACAAAGAAAAGGCAGGTAGGTAGATAGGTAGACAGGCAGGGAGAGACAAAAAAAAGGAAGGCGAAAGGCAGGTAGGTAGATAGGTAGGGAGAGACAAAGAAAAGGAAGGCGAAATGCAGGTAGGTAGGGAGGTAGGGAGGTAGGTAGGTGGATAGGTAGGCAAACACATGGACGGAAAAATGATTGAGAAAAGTGATAGCAGACAGACAGAGACAGAGACATCAAAATAGATAAAGTGGGATACTAAAAATTGACAGGCATAATGATAGACAGACAGGCAGACAAGGTAACAAAACAGAGGACAGAAGAAGGAGGAGAAACAACGAGAGAGAGAGGGAAGGAGAGAAAGAGAGGGGGGAGGGGGGAAGGAGGAGAGCGGACAGGAAGACAGATAGCCAGACAGATAAGGCGAGAGATAAGAGGGAGATGGGAGGGAGTATGGGGTAAAGATAGTAGGTAATAGAGAGAGGGAGGAAGGGGGAGGGAAGAGGTGTGTTATGGCAGGTAATCACGCAGTCTGGCAGTCATGCACGCAAATAAACAGGCAGAGGCAAGCAGGCAGATATACAGTGAGGCAGGCACACAAACAGACAGATAGGTATGTAAACAGACAGGCAAGCAGATAAACAGAAAGACAAGCAGACAAACAGACAGATAAACAAGCAGACAAACAGAAAGGAAAGCAGATAAACAGACAGACAGGCAGACAAAAGGTGGAAGGGAGAG
Source organism: Petrolisthes manimaculis (assembly GCA_034508575.1). Lineage (NCBI taxonomy): Eukaryota > Metazoa > Arthropoda > Malacostraca > Decapoda > Porcellanidae > Petrolisthes > Petrolisthes manimaculis. The sequence continues at coordinate 11,889 of JAWZYT010007425.1, read as the reverse complement.
AGGGTGGATAGCATAGTCAAATGAGCAGGAGAGAGATAGAAAGAATAGGAGATGAGAGAAGATAGAGAGAGGAAGGAGGCAAAAAATAAGTCTATAGGAAAAAGAGACGGGGAGGGAGTGAGGGTGGAGAGAGAAGGAAGTAGAGGAGGAGGAGTGAGGGAGGGAGTGAGGAGATGCTTATGGTGATGCCTGTTGCTTCAAGTCCAGGGTCAGGGGGCCTCAGTGGGGGGGAGGAGGGAGGGAGGTAAGGAAGGAAGTAAAGTGGAGGAGGAAGGAGGTAAGGAAAGAAATGGGGAGGAGGATGGAGGTATGGAAGGAAATGGAGAGGAGGAGGAAGGGGAGGAAGGAAGGACAGGGGGGCAGAAGGAAAAGGAGGAGGAAAATACAATTAAATACAATGGAAATCAAACATCAGTAGATATTATCATTGGTCCTTACTTAACTACTATTAGAGAGAAAGGATAGAAAAGTAGAAGGCTCCTCCCCACCCACCAACCCCTTCAACTTTCCCAGGTAATGAAACAGATGGAAGGGAGACCAAGCAGTATGGAACAACAACAACTTCTGTATAATTTAGGACAGGAAAGAATGAGTGAAAAAAGTCCTCTATTTTAAAGGATAAAAATGAGGAGGAAAAGAAACGAGAGGACCTAAACACGAATCCTTACGATCCTTCTTTCATATAGCCTACTCCCCTTAAATCCCCTTAAAGGTACGATTAGTAGTAATAGTACTAGTAGTAGCAGTAGTAGTAGTAATAGTATTAGTAGTAGCAGTAGTAGTAGTAGCAGTAGTAGTAGTAGCAGTAGTAGTAGTAGTACTACTACTACTACTAGTAGTAGTAGTAGTACTACTACTACTACTACTAGTAGTACTAGTAGTAGTCACATTATTGACATTCGATACTGGGGTTCGTTCTTGTCGCTTCTCACAGAAATTCAATATGATGGAGCAGCAGCAACATGAAGAGGAAGAGAGAGAAGTGGTTTATTTGGCCCATTTTAACGTGGACCTGAGTGTTGTTGGGCTCGCTACACTTAACATCTTCAATATATATATATATATATATATATATATATATATATATATGTGTGTGTGTGTGTGTGTGTGTGTGTGTGAATGCTAGCAAGAGAGAGAGAGAGAGTGTGTAGGTGTTTGCGTGTTTTTCCAGGGAACCTTAAACGAAAACAGCGTCTTCTTCATTCCCCCTCATCCTCTCTCTCTCTCTCTCTCTCTCTCTCTCTCTCATGTGTTGACGAAGAGAGAGAGAGGTGTTTTGGGTTGACGCAGTCCGTGTGTGTGTGTATGTGTGTGTGTGTGTTTGTTTTGCAGACAGGTGTCGATCACAGATTCAACTGCGGATCAAAAGAGGAGGAAGAGGAGGAAGAAGGAGAGGAGGAGGAAGAAGGAGAGGAGGAGGAAGAAGGAGGAGGAGGAAAAAGGAGAGGAGGAGGAAGAAGGAGAGGAGGAGGAAGACGGAGAGGAGGAGGAAGAAGGAGAGGAAGAAGGAGTAAAGGGAAAAGAGGGACACAGATAAAAGTGGAGTGGAAGGAGGAGAAGGAGGGATGAGAAAGGAGAAAAAATGGTGAAGTAAGAAAATGAGGAGGAAGGAGGAAAGGTAGGAAGGAAGGAGGGAAGGGATGGGAGGGACTAGAGAGAGGAAAAAATAACAGGAGTAGGAGGAGGAAAGGGACGACGAAAGTGGATGATGAAACGTGTAAATGAAATAAATACAATGACACGAGTGTATTTATGTGTGTGTGTGTGTGTGTGTGTGTAGTGTGTGTGTGTGTGTGTGTGTAGAGGGAGGTATGAACAGGGTGAGGCAGGAATGAGGCAAAATGAGGAAGGGTAAGCTGGGTAGATAAGGATGAGGTAGAATGAGAAATATATATAATCATATATATTACACTCACATCATAATTATAACACCCACTCACTCACCCACTCACCCATCCAAAACTCATACCTTCACCCCACCAACACCTACAACCTCCAACGCAACACCATCCAAACACAGAATCAACACCACACACGTACAATCACCACCAACACCAACACCGCCATCATTCCGTTGTTTACAGGTGAATTCTCGACCTAATGAGCATCCCAAGTGGAAAATTCATCTCACCGTTCGTGCAAAAAAAAATATATATATATGTATAATTAATAAAAAGAACTTTATGAGCGCATTAACAACACACTGAAAAAAAAAATGAAAAAAAAATTACGAGCTTATATGCAAATGAAGTTCTATTTTTTTTTTTTTTTTTTTTTTCGTATCATGGGGTGAGGTCGTATATATTTTTACTACCCAAGTTTGCCTTAACATTTTTGGGTGAGTTTAATGATGATATACATATATTTTTTCCTCTCTGTAATGTTTATATATAAAAAGTTCTTGTGTAAAGAGGTATATAGTGTACTGTAGTTAGTGTTTGATGTGGGTATAGTGTTGTGTGTGTGTGTGTGTGTGTGTGTGTGTGTGTGTGTGTGTGTGTGTGTGTGTGTGTGTGTGTGTGTGTGTGTCTGTGTCTCTGTGTGTGTGTCTGTGTCTCTGTGTGTGTGTCTGTGTCTCTGTGTGTGTGTGTGTGTGTGTGTGTGTGTGTGTGTGTGTGTGTGTGTCTGTGTGTGTGTGTGTGTGTGTGTGTGTGTGTGTGAGAGAGAGAGAAAGAAGGAGATAATCCAGTCTAATCTTGGTGTTGTTTTATATTTGACACTACAATAAGGCTAACCCCTGACGATTAGGTTCAATTTTCTTAAACCCAAGAGTAATTCCTTATATGAGAAATGGTAGAAAGAATAAATAACCTGTTTTGGGGGTAATTATCGGGGTGCTACTTGTGCAAAAAAAAAAAAAAAAAAAAAAAAAAAAAAAAAAAAAAAAACGTCTAGCATCACCTCAGTATATAAGGCTGAATGTGTTCTGGTGTGGTGTGTTGTGTGGTGTTGTGTGGTGTGGTGTGTTGCCTCTGGTTTCCCCCCACAACACAAGGCCCCTTTAAGTTTGCAGCAGCCTGAAGGAGGATAATGAAAGCAGGGAAAGAAGAAATGTCAGACCACCAAACTATTGATTTTATAATTAATGAAAACCACCAGCTTCCCTCACTTCCTTCCTTCCTTCCTTCCCCTCGTGAAAATGTTGTGTCGGGGAATGAAATATATACAAACTGAAGGGGGAGAGTCCTGCAAATATTACATCACTTCAGTACTATCTCTCTCTCTCTCTTTCCCCTTTCTTTTCTCTGTCTGTCTGTCTCTCTGTCTCTCTCTCCTCTTTTTACTCTGTATGTCTTTCTCTCTCTCTCTCTCTCTCTCTCTCTCTCTCTCTCTCTCTCTCTCTCTCTCTCTCTCTCTCTCCCACCTTTCTTTTCTCTGTCTGTCTGTCTCTCTCTCTCTCTCTCCTCTTTTTTCTGTCTGTCTGTCTGTCTGTCTGTCTGTCTGTCTTTCTTTCTGTCTGTCTGTCTCTCTCCTTGTCATAGTATTTATTAAGCTAGCAACTCCATCTCCCACACAACTTCCACTTAGAAGATTCCTCTCCACCTCTCCCTCCACTATCACTTGCCTTGCCTTCTTTTTCTCCATCCTTCCACCTCCTAACCAAGACCCAACCCCCCTTCCCCCCTCTCTCTCTCTTCCTCTAACCCCCACCCACTCTCTTACACTTCTCCTAATCCCTCCTTCTCTCACTTCCACAATCATCTACCCTCTCCCATCCCCCTCCCTGACCACTTCAAAACTCTCTCTCCCTCTTCATTTTCTTTTTTTATTTCCACTTTTAGAACACCTCCAACCTCTCATCCACCTCTCTGCCTCCCCCCTCACCCCCTTCATCCACCTCTCTGCCTTCCCCCCTCTCATCCACCTCTCTGCCTTCCCCTCCCTCTCATCCACCTCTCTGCTTTCCCCCCATCCCTCCCCCTTTTCACTACCCCTATTTTGTGAACTCCCTGCCACATCTACTCCCTCCCCTACCATATTTAGCTTGCACGTGAACTTAAAGCCTTTATCTCATATCCTGGTTCTCTCTCTCTCTCTCTCTCTCTCTCTCTCTCTCTCTCTCTCTCTCTCTCTCTCTCTGAACCACTAAGCATTCTCCTACTTATTGCCATCTTTGTTTTCACCTTCTCTTCATCACCGCTTCTTCCTTCTCTCCCCATCCTTCTCAGTGACAGGATAATACATATTTTTTTTCTCTTATTTACGTAAAGTGAGGAATGGAGGCAAAAAATATCCCTTACCAGTACTGTCCTATAACTTGTAAAAATAAACGTAGGGGGAAGGGGGGCGGGGATGGATGGAGGGGGAGGGGGGGGGCGGGGATGGATGGATGAGGATAGGGAATTACGAAGGAGAAAGAAGATAGGGTTGAATAGGAGATTGGAGAAAAAGGGGAAAAGAGGGACAGTGTGAGTGTGTGTGTGTGTGTGTGTATGAGAGATTTACTGAAGATCAAGAAGACGGTATGTGTGTGTGTGTGTGTGTGTGTGTGTGTGTGTGTGTGTGTAAGTACTACGTGTTTCCTACCTACCTACAGTATCTACCATCCGAACAACCCATCTTGCTAACTTGCCTCCCTACCTATCTACCTATCTATCTACCTACGTATCTTGCTACCTGCCTACCTAGCTCTCCATTTACCTACCTACCTACCTACCTACCTTTCTTCCTACCTACCTACCTTCCTTCCTACCTACCTCCCTATCAACCTATCTACCTACCTACCTTCCTCCCTATCTACCTACCTATCTACCTACCAACCTACCTTCGTCTTATTCACTTTCTTGCCTATTTAACCTAATTTATCACGGTCCCTGAAGACAATGGAAGTTCCCTCAAGTAATTTTAATCAGGTGTGGAGTAAAGGAGGAGGAAGAAGAGGAGGACTAACTCTGCCACAAAACAGACCCCTTCTCTGTATACTGATGTGCTCGTCTGTTTCCTGGCATAGTTTGGAGGAAGCTGTTGTCCTCACATTACGACCACACCTTAACGGACCCTGTGATGTAGTCAGAAAATTGTAGGTTAGCGAGTCCTTCAAATATTGCCACGAAACACCACTTATATGGAAGGTGTTTGTTTCGTGGTATGGTCAGAGTGAATCAGAAGCCTCCACACACACACACACACACACACACACACACACACACACACACACACACACACACACACACACACACACACACTCGATTACCCGGTGTCCTTATAATCCATTCACCTACCCCATCCTATACCCTACCCTCCCTTCCACCACACTACCCTACCCTCCCTTCCACCACACTACCCTACCCTCCCTACCACCACACTACCCTACCCTTCCTTCCCAACTCTATCCCTTTGACTTTCCCACCCTCCCAGCTTCTGTTCCGACCTTTCCTGCACCTCCTTTATCATTCTCCTCCTTTCCATTTCACTATTTTCAGTCCTCAATATTTACTTCTCTTTTTAGCTTAACCTTGGGACTGTAGGCTGTCAGTAGTTCGTGATACTTGCGAGGTCCCGAGATTATTGAGAGTGTCGCACCAGATGAGACAGTGGAGCTTAAATTCTCTTCTGTCCCACTATAGAAGACGACACATTATTTCTACACGTCACTATCAGGAGACGGAAGCTACATCGTCACTCACAGCATCTTCATCTTAGAATTCATGACGATGTAGGGGGGTATGTTCTTGACGTGTCTCTGTAGCCAGCTGGATACTTGGAGAACAGCAACAACCATCAGATCAACCTCGGAAAAACCCTCAGACGTTTTTGCATGGACTCGAACCAGGGCCCATGACATTCGTAGTCCGTCATTATATTATCCACTCTACCACAGCCAACCCCATCCTATATCACTGTCCTATTCAGTAGCATTTTCTTCTATTCTATTCTACTCTTCCTGTTTCCCCTAATTCATCACCCATTGTCCTGTCTACCTGTTTACTTTCATCCCATTCAGTTCCTACTTTTTCTATATCTATCATTAACTAATTTCACCTTCCTTCATTCATTTATTCCATTTTTATAACACCAACCTTTCATAAAAATTACTTATTCAGTTTCTTGGTATATGAAGATTGATTCACGAATGGGAGTAACGTGTGTGTATCTGTGTGTGTGTGTGTGTGTGTGTGTGTGTGTGTGTGTTTCATGACCATCTTTTCGTCCTTTCCTTCCCATCCCTTTCTCTTCCCATCATCTTTTTTTATTATTTTTATTATTTACTTATTATCTCAAACACTCCCTGGAGAAAAGTGCCCATAATATGACACTCTTCTTAACCCAAAACTGCTCCTCTTTATTTAATTAATTATTGTATTATATATATATATTTTTTTCACACTAGAGTGAGAAATTGGAAAAGCTGATTTCATATCATCAGTGACGGTAAGCGATGGTACAAAAAAAAAAATCGTGAAAAGTTACGACGGAAAATACGTCTAACTTATAAACTAACTAACTCTCTCTCTCTCTCTCTCTCTCTCTCTCTCTCTCTCTCTCTCTCTCTCTCTCTCTCTCTCGTTTCAAAAGTCCCAGTCACTCACTCACTCACCCACTCTCCAAGGTCCCTCTCACTTCTCACAAGGTTCCACTCACGTCATGTATCCAATTCGACCCACAACATCCTACACTCACTTCATTCACGGCATCCCACTCACCCCAAATACATGCCACTCCCTCCACAGTACCTCACTCACCCCAAATACATCCCACTCCCTCCACGGTACCTCACTCACCCCAAATACATCCTACTCCCTCCAGTACGTCCCGATCCCTCCAGTACATCCCACTTCCTCCAATACATCCCACTTCCTTCAATACGTCCCATTCACTCCAGTACGTCCCACTCTCTCCACGGTCTCCCACTCACTCTACGGTCTCCCACTCACTCTACGGTCTCCCACTCACTCACTCCACGGTCTCCCACTCACTCACTCTACGGTCTCCCACTCACTCACTCTACGGTCTCCCACTCACTCACTCTACGGTCTCCCACTCACTCACTCTACGGTCTCCCACTCACTCACTCTACGGTCTCCCACTCACTCACTCTACGGTCTCCCACTCACTCACTCTACGGTCTCCCACTCACTCACTCCACGGTCTCCCACTCACTCACTCCACGGTCTCCCACTCACTCCCTCCCTCTACGGTCTCCCACTCACTCCCTCCCTCCACGGTCTCCCACTCACTCCCTCCCTCCACGGTCTCCCACTCACTCCCTCCCTCCACGGTCTCCCACTCACTCCCTCCCTCTACGGTCTCCCACTCACTCCCTCCCTCTACGGTCTCCCACTCACTCCCTCCCTCTACGGTCTCCCACTCACTCCCTCCCTCTACGGTCTCCCACTCACTCCCTCCCTCTACGGTCTCCCACTCACTCCCTCCCTCCACGGTCTCCCACTCACTCCCTCCCTCCACGGTCTCCCACTCACTCCCTCCCTCTACGGTCTCCCACTCACTCCCTCCCTCTACGGTCTCCCACTCACTCCCTCCCTCCACGGTCTCCCACTCACTCCCTCCCTCTACGGTCTCCCACTCACTCCCTCCCTCTACGGTCTCCCACTCACTCCCTCCCTCCACGGTCTCCCACTCACTCCCTCCCTCTACGGTCTCCCACTCACTCCCTCCCTCTACGGTCTCCCACTCACTCCCTCCCTCTACGGTCTCCCACTCACTCCCTCCCTCTACGGTCTCCCACTCACTCCCTCCCTCTACGGTCTCCCACTCACACCAGGGACGCAGAAAGTGTCCTGGAAACACACAAGTGTAGCCATAAAAACGTCACACCCACACCCGGATATTCCCAGCCTCGTCACCACCACCACCACCACCACCAAGCCAGAAGCAGGAGGAGCAGGTGTAGGAGGAGGAGGAGGAGGAGGAGAGGGGAAGCAGGAGGAAGGGGGAGAGGGGAAGGAGGAGGAAGGGGGAGAGGGGAGAGGGAGGGAGACTGGAGGAGGAGGGGGGAGACAAGAGGGGTACTGGAGCGAGAGAAAATCATATCCAAAAAAAATAAAGGTAAAGAAAAAATTATGAGTTGGAGGAAGAGGAGTAGGAAAAAGACGAAGAAGAAGAGGAGGAGGAGGAGGAGGAGGAGGAGGAGGAGGAGGAGGAGGAGGAGGAGAGACAGGAGGGGCAATTAATCAAGGAATGAAGGAAGGAGAAAGGTGGAAATGGAAGAGGAAGATAGGCAAAGGAGGAGATGAAGAAGGGATTGATATGCACAGAAAGAGACTCAAAGAAAGAAAAATTGATGTAAACAAACAATATGAAAACAAATGATGACAAGGAAGGGCACGAATGACAGCATAGGTGAAGAATGTTGTAGTACCAGACTGGCAGACACACACACACACACACGCAGACACACACACACACACACACAGACACACACACACACACGCAGACACACACACATACACATACACGCAGACACACACACGCAGACACACACACTGACAGACATACACACTGACAGACACACACACGCAGACACACACACACACACAGACAGACACACACACAGAGACAGAGAGACAGAGAGACACACACACACATATACACACATACACACACACACACACACACACACATCATTACACTACCACTCCAATTTGACTTTGGGAAATCACCATGACCAAAACCTAACCTGACCCGAACCTGACAACTCCAAACCAGGAATCTTCAGTTAACCATCTACTAAATATCCCTCTGAGTACCCCATCCATCCATCCATCCATCACACCCCATCCATCTATCCATCACACCCCATCCATCCATCCATCCATCCACCTACAGTATACACCCACCTAGTACCTATCCACGGCGCTGTTCCACTCACTTTCCACCTATCTACCCATTCCACCCACCACCTATCCATGGCCCTATTCCACTCACTTTTCACCTATCCACCCATTCCACCCACCACCTAACCATGGCCCTATTCCACTCACTTTCCACCTATCCACCCATTCCACCCACCACCTATCTATGGCCCTATTCCACTCACTTTCCACCTCCACACCCACTCCACCCACCACCTATCCACGGCCCTATTCCATTCACTTTCCACATATCCACCCATTCCACCCACCACCTAACCATGGCCCTATTCCACTCACCATCCACCTATCCACCCATTCCACCCACCTAGTACCTATCCACGGCGTTGTTCCACTCATCATCCACCTCTCCACCCATTCGTCTTCCCCCCCTCCCCCCCCCCCCCCAGTCGTGACAAGCCAAGCAGCCTGTCCAACCGTGATTCCTTTGACGGAGAAAAAGTGTGACATTGGGACAGTGATGCACCGCTACACACTTTTTACACACCGCTACACACTCTTCATTCACCGCTACACACTTTTCATTCATGGTACACACTTTTCATTCATGGTTACACACTCTTCATTCACCGCTACACACTCTTCATTCACCGCTACACACTCTTCATTCACCGCTACACACTTTTCATTCACCGCTACACACTCTTCATTCACGGTTATACATCCTCCCTACACATACCGCTACAACACATACATACACACATACATACATACACACATTACATCATTGGTATTTACGTATAAACAAGAAAACACACAACTCGACTACTTGTCCTTCTACCTATGGTCACACTCTCAAGGTCAATTTTTTTTTATTACCTTTTATGTAATAAGAGATGGGAATCTGAGGGAGACCTTGTGTTTGAAGCAGAGGGAAGAAGGGTCAAGGCGACAGTGCAATTACAGACAACAAGATACAACCAAAGAAAAAAAAAATAGTAATAAGATGCAGGAACTATATTAATGATCTTATTCTGATCATGAGAGGAGTGTAAGGGAAAGAAAATAATAAACGAATTAACCCAACCACTAACACACACACAGCCTATACACATTCTGACAGATACATGACACTTACACACGAGACACACTAGGACAACAACAGAACCACTACTACTACTACTACTACTACAACTACCAATACTGTCACCACAACCAGTACCAATACCAACCCAACAACAACCACCACCACCAACAACAAACAAACAAAGACAAGAACACCAAAACATGACCACAACCACCACCACCAACAACAAACAACAACAACAACAACAACAAAACCCTGACCACTACCACTGTCACCACCACACTTCCTTCAAGAATACTGCAACAACACACAACAGTGACACACACACACACACAGGTGGCAGATCAACTTATGCAACAGTGAAAACAATGGAGACATAAATCGCTTTGCATGCATGATAACACACAACAAAACCCATGAAGGAAGGAAGGAAGGAAGGAAGGCCACATGTAATCGTATTAGTATTGATTTTTTTTTCTCTTGCAACACGAACTAGAAGCTACATTGTTTATCAGGGTGCATGGTGTCTGAGTAAGTGCAATGAGAAAGGGGATAAGGAAACGAAAAAGAGGTTAAGAAGTGAGGAATGTGTGTGTGTGTGTGTGTGTGTGTGTGTGTGTGAGAGAGAGAAAAAAAGAGAGAGAGAGAGAGAGATCAACAACAACAACAACAACACACCCTCCAGCAAGAAGGTATCATTTCAAGGTCACGGTCGCTTCCTCCTCTTCTCTTCTCTCCTCTCACCTTCCTTCCCTACCTACTCATCTTTTCTTCAACGCTACACTGTACACTACACCCCTTCTACACCACTCTACACACCTTTCCTCCACCACTACACACCTTTCCTACACCACTCTACACACCTTTCCTTCACCACTACACACCTTCTACACCTCTACACACCTTTCCTTCACTACTACACCACTACACACCTTCTACACCCCTAAATAACACCCCTTCTACACCACTACACACACACACACACAACCTTCCACCACTGACTATAAACAGTAATCTATCTAAGGTGACAAATGGTAAGGGCATAGCTGAGGTCGGTGAGGTATACAGACGTCAGGGCAGACCATCAAATTACCAAAGTGCTGAGCCGGAAACTGGATAATACATTTTTGTTTTGGGAAATTACAGGGCGGAAAATGTTAAGGAGATTTGACAAGGTGTACCATCAAAGTGGAATTGCTTGCCTCCCTCCCTCCCTCTCTCTCTCTCTCCCTCACTCACTCACTCATTCTCTCTCTATTTCTCCCCGTCTCACTCTCTCTATACATCTTCTCTTACCTGACTACCTTCTTTCCTCTTCACATAATTATTCCCTCTACTCTTTATCTCATTCACCTCACTCACTCATTCACTCACTCTTTCTTCTGCTCACTTTCTATGTACTCTCTTACCTGACTATTTCACTCCTCTCCATATAATTACCTCTACTCTTTAAGATCTCACTCACTCACTCCCTACTCCTTCTCCTCACTTTTTATTCACTTTTCTTCGTTTGTTGTTCTCCCTCACACTTTCCTTCTTCCCCTTCACTCCACATACTTGCCTCACACCTTCCTTCACTACATCGTTCTCTCATCCAATTTTATCTCTTCCAATTTTCCTTCTTTCCTATACAGAGGACACTAGTGGCACAGTACACTTTTTTAAGACATATATAGGAGGATACACATTTCCCCTTTTCTTATTGTAATTCATGAGATAACGGCATCTTTGAATGGACTTTGTATTTGCAAGATCGTTCTGTACTCCTCTGTATTTCTCTGAGACTGTATCCTACTACTAAGAGATACTTTACTTTGGTGAAATAAATGTACTGCGATTTAGAGAGACACCGAACTAATGTAAGAATATACTGCTGTGAAATCGTCGTACTGTAAAAAAAAAAAAAAAAGAAAAAAAAATATAAAAAAAAAAAAAAATCTTCTGTAATATAAGTTAATAGTACATTGCATGTATGTACTTGTTGTGAGTCTTATTAGCTGTGGTTGGTTCCCTTCTAAAAGTACTCCCCTC
>JAWZYT010007424.1:0-21773 GCA_034508575.1 Petrolisthes manimaculis | reverse complement strand
CCTTATTGGTATGCCTGGTCGTCCACACTCATGCATAGTGCACTGCAACGGCGCCCTAAGGAAACTGAAACACGGGGCTTTATGCGGCCACGCTCTCCGATGTGTGTGTGTGTGTGTGTGTGTGTGTGTGTGTGTGTGTGTGTGTGTGTGTGTGTGTGTGTGTGTGTGTGTGTGTGTGTGTGTGTGTGTGTGTGTGTGTGTGTGTGTGTGTGTGTGTGTAAACGATCGGGAGGAACGAACAGGTGTGGAAAGTAGGGATTTGCGATGCAGGGACTAGCAGGGGAAGAGGAGGAGGAGGAGGAGGAGGAGGAGGAGGAGGAGGAGGAGGAGGAGGAGGAGGAGGAGGAGGAGGAGGAGGAGGAGGAGGAGGAGGAGGATGGGTTTGCTGTTTCGGTCAAATTTATATTTCTCAGTAAAAATACTATTAACATTGGTAAGTGTATGTGTTGAAGTGGTTGTATGCTGAATATTGGTTTGTATAAAAAATAAATATTGTGCACTTGAAACAAAACTATGACTTGCAATGGTTAGCTGATGACACGGATCGTTTTGTTGTCTTTTAATTCAAATTTGTGTTATATTCTTAATTGGTGAAAATACACCAATTCTATTTCGGTTGATAATAAGGCCTTTTGAGTTTCCAATTGAAGCCAAGGTTGATCATGTAGCATATATGGTTCATTATTACAGAAGATTGAATTTTTTTTTTTTTTTTTTTTATTATTATTATTATTATTATTATTATTATTTTTTTTTTTTTTTTTTTTTTTTTTTTTTTTGCATAGCTAATCTACTTTGCACTACGGTGTGAACAAGAGCTTCCCACCACAGGATTGGCTCTGCTCGCTGGCTTGGACGGCCTCTCGCTCCCAGTATAAGACTTCCAAAATCTAATAAAATCACGTAACCCATAAGAATTGAAACTACTAACTACATCTGAAACGGGTAAATAGCTATATAGATAATTTATAATATTTAGATCATTTTACATTTTACAACGATAAACACACACACACACACACACACACACACACACACACACACACAGACACACACAGGTACACACTCATATAAGCACAGAGATATATTCCTCATGGATGCACATAACTGTCCCCAAACATTATAAAATAAATCCACACACACAAACACACATAATAAAATAAATTGGCAACTAAAATCACACACACACACACACACACACACATACACACACAATCATATATGCAATACATCCTCGTGCTGATGGTTATTCTCCAAATGTCAAGTTGTATTCACGCCAGACAAGTGGAGTGGATCAGAGCACCAGGGGCTTCATCTCTCTCTCTCTCTCTCTCTCTCTCACTCTCTCTCTCTCTCTCTCTCTCTCTCTCTCTCTCTCTCTCTCTCTCTCTCTCTCTCTCTCTATCTATCTATCTATCTATCTATCTATCTATCTATCTCTCTCTCTCTCTCTCTTAAATACACGCACACACACACATACATATTAAATCTCTCTCTCTCTTTTAATCACACACACACACACAAACACACACACACACACACACTAACACCAACACACACACACACATACAAGAGGCATGAAATCTAAGAGCCCTCCTTATTGACACGATCGCTGCCCGTCGCAATGTCAGTAGAGAGACAAAAATAGTGAGGGCCAGCCAGTATTTGCAAGCATAAATACATTTCCGCTCGTGCAAACAGGAGGAGCATTCAAATATGGTGCCTTGCGAACAGGAGTGGCGTACCAACCACCACCACCACGGATAAATAGTTACTCTCACGTCACTCTCATGGGAAGCTGTTGTCCAGATTTCCCTTTCGTTTTCGCCTAGATTTTTTTTTTTTTTTTTTTTTTTTAGCTTAGTTTTTAATTTTTTTTTTTATTTTTTTTTTTTGGAACTTTAATCGTTTACATAAACTCATAGTAAACACGTGTACTCTCACAAGCAAGCGACCTTATTAAACCACAACTAAATTGACAAAACATAATTATTAAACCCAAACTAAATTGATAAAACATAATTATTAAACAACAACTAAATTGACAAAACATAATTATTAAGCCACAACTAAATTGACGAAAAATCATCAGGGTTCATCATTTTCTTACCTTTATCATCTCATCTTCTGGGTTTATACGTCATTACCACGAGAGAATTACCGTGGGACTAGGAAGGGGACCATTAGTTTTATTCAGAGTCGTTTGAGTCTGATTTTGAAAGACCCTGAAAACTACCAGCAGATGGAGTAATTACAATCGTGTTCAAAGCTCGTCATTGAGTTCATTTGGTTGGTAGAGAATGAATGACTATTGGGTTGGAACATTTCGGCATTATTTCACTCGTTCGGGTCTGACTATAAAAACACAGACAACATCTATGAGGTCACAACATTAGAGAGGAAAAAGAAGATAGATATAGAATGGCTGGTCAGCAACTTGGTGTGACTCTCAGGGTTGATATGCCACTCCTACACCCAAGGCCTCGTATACAAACAGCAATCACACTGTCCGCACCACTTGTCCTCTCCCAACCAACTCTCCTCCCCCACTCCCTCCCCCGCCCCCTCCCTCACCTCCCACTCCCGTAATGAGAGGGAAGCCAGTGACGACACGGCTGCCTCGCTAAACAAACAATAACACAGTCGTAAATTTCTTGGCCAAATCGCGACGAGTGAGTGAAGAGATCGCGCGTGACGAGGGACTTGAAACAATCTAGGACAGGAGGAGGGTAGGGGAGAGCAGCGGGGAGGCGAGGCGAGGGGCAGGGGGCTGGTGAGGCGAGGGGCAGGGGGCTGGTGAGGCGAGGGGCAGGAGGCTGGCGAGGCAAAGGATTGGGGGCGGCTGACGGAGGCTGGGCGGTGGCGAGGGCATGGGGGGGGGGGAGGGGCAGCAGTGTACCAATGTCTCGCGCGCTACAGGGAAAATAAATAAACACACCCGGGCTCTTTTCACAGGATATTGGTGCTGTTTCTACTTTACTATTTTTATACTCCATTTTGTCCTGATCAGACAAGACTGAACCAAACGTAACTAATTGAAACTTAACGTGGCTTATTCAGCCTAAGAACCTAAGTTAAGTTAAACTAAACTAAACTAAACTAACCTAGTCTAGCCCAACTTAAGGCAACTCGATTAAATCTAGCCTGTCCTTTACCAAACCTTCTTTTCTGTTATATCATAGAATAGAAATCCTTCTACTAAAATTACTTCGGGATAGTGCAGGTGTAACTGGGTCTGAAAGGGACTGGGGCTGAGAATAACGGAGTGGAATGGGACGGGGCTTAGGGGTACAGTGCAGGGCTTAGAGGTAGGGGGGGGAGGGGGGGGTGGACGTAAAACAGCGGGCCAAGAGGAACCTCACCTTCGACAACATTCAAATGAACACTTGACCCTTTGGCTGGTAATCCGTCACTCCCTGGCGCAAACACGTCGCCTGACTCCCACCTTCCACCTCTACTGACACCAGCCACGGGAAACACGAAGTGAAGTGAGGTGAACAGGGAGTGAAGCAAGTAGGCCCAAGGGAGTGAGAAGGACAGGGAGTGAAGTGCGTAGACCCATGCAGAGTGATAGGAACAGAGAGTGAAGTGAATAGGCTAAAGCAGAGTGAGAGGGACAAATATGTAATAAGTTAGCCTAAGCAGAGTGAGAGAGAATGGGAGTAAAGAGAGTATATATGCCCAAGCAGAGTGAAAGGGATTGGGAGTGAAGTGAGTAAGCCCAAGCAGAGTGAGAGGGAGCGGGAGTGAAGCGAGTAGGCCCAAGCAGAGTAAACGAAACCAGAGTAAAGTTAGAAAGCAAAGCAATATTAGAGAGCTAAGGTGGACAAAGAGGAAAAGGGGTCTACATAAAAAAAACCAATAGGCAATGACCTAAGAGGTACAGCCACAATCAAAATGAGGCAAAAAAAAATACACACACACACACACAGACTTATATCCTCCGTTAAATATCAAACGTAAGTGACGGCTGGATTAACTCGATCGAAGTCCAGAGGCGTATATGTGTGTGTTCCTAGTGACCTGCTGGACTTTGATTATGGGTCTCAGTTAAATCACGAAAATATTATATATACTGGTAATTCATTCTGCCCGGTTGAATCTCAAGAAAAAAATATCCCAACAGAGATGGAATGACGATACAGCCTTTATCTGTCTTCACGTAACACAGATCATTGAACTTCCAACAAGCGAATGACAGTTTTACACTCAAATAACTCGGCCCACAAAAATACGACCACTAACATACTAATATCCGAATTCGGCGGTGTTATCACTCAGCCGCGACGATTGGTTGGCGTCACCATGAAAGGGAAGCTGCTGATTCTGGTGTTGTGAACAGAGTTATATGCACATGAGACCTGGCAACTTTTTAAAGAGTAAACACGTGAGAGGTAGTAACAATCTGGGAATGAATGAGTGACTCTTAAGGGGGAAGTTTTGTGTTGGTAAATCTGGAGCAACTGCAGAATCCTCCAAGCTATTCCAAGCAGCATAACACCATTATTTTCGCTCATCTGGTCCTGTTTCCTGGCATACTTTGGAGGAATCAAGGCACTCCAATAAAAATAAAAGAATTACCACCTTAACATAACGCACGGATAATGATACTCAGAGTTATGTAGTAACACATTTTGTAGGAACAATGAGCTGGACTTTGGAGCGAGATTAGAATTTAACTCTGTCTCACCAAATCATTACCTCTCTGTTGAGTCGGTAAAATTAAGGTTTACTAATTCCTCCTACCTAGGCTTCAAAACAGATTCCTCCTACTCTTCTAAGGTTAATAGTCTGTTTCGTGGAGTAGTGTGGTGGAACCAGTAGTCCTCCAATAATAAGATCATTGGGATGACCTTTATTTATCACTTATCATCAGACGTCGAGAAGTGCATCCTGATAGCACACCTCATACCATTTTTTTTTTTTTTTTTTTTTATGATTTATAGATAAATTATTTCTGTTTTATACTCGGTGACCTGGACCTGCCTGTGAACCAAACCTCCAAATTAAATGAAGTTAATCTCTGCATACGAACTAATATGGCCTGCCTCAGTCCATATGCTGAAATACAATGCACTTTATAACATCTCCTCGATTTTACTTTGAACTACAAACAAAAACAGGGAGATTATATATTTTACCAGTCCTATAAATCGATACAAAGTTTATGTATGCATATATTGTAATATGAAATTGTCACATAGAGACATCAGTGACAGACGAGGAAATGGAGATAAGGATAACGAGTGTAAGTGAACTTTGATACTTGTGTCAGGAAGATGTTGGGGTAATTTTATCCTCTCCTGTGTGATGGGGATTCATATGAAAGTTGTCACGAATTATGTTGAATATGTACAGTCACGAGCACTAATATGTATACAGGTTTGGTTGATGCTTCGAACAGTTCAATATTTCCAATGAAGTAATTCCAATGGAGATCTTATTATACATTTATTTACTGTCTCCAGGTATTCGAAGCACACCTATATACTTATTAGTGCTCGTGACTGTACCTGCATTTAGCCTTATGCTGCAGGAGACAACAAATACACATTTCAGCTCCACCTACGTAAAGTGAATTAATGTGATCTGTTGTCCACATTCTAACCCCGTAGGTGGGTATTGCCTGCAGTGATGTTGGCAATGCTTTGAGGGTTTTGGTGCCCCTTTGGCCCCAGCCACTCCATGTCAGTTCTTCCACTGTCCCTCTTTCCTTTCTATTTCCTTCCTGCTTGCTGTTACACTTCTCTATCACCTTTTTCTGGCGCTATATGACCTCGCTGTTTCGGCGCCTAAAATCAATCAATCAATAAATCCACTTTCTAATTTGAGCTATTATTACTCTTATTTATGATCATGGTTTCTGAACCTCTATATGAATTTCTATTTATCTCCTCCAAACCTTTCCATTTCTGCCCAATTTTTCCTCCCGTCTCCCTGACCTTTCCGGATTCTCCTCATTTTTTCTCTCCATCATTCCTCGCCTCTCCGTGTCAGTGTACTCTCCTCCCGGCCGGCTCAGCAACAGGTAGTAGAGCAAAACAAGACAGCTAACCCGACAACTCTGGCAAGAACTTACCCACATTCTCTGGAGAGCAACACACAACAAGCAGGGAGGACTTGCCTAGACCACAACAACAACTCACTTCATACACTAGCCACGAGTTGGGGAGACTATTTCAGAGGTTTTTATTGATTTCTGTGTTTGTATTATTTGTTTATCATGATAGTAATTGTTATGATTATCACCTGATCCATGTATTCTATTGATTGTAATCTCATAAAGACATTGATTATCTGGAATGCCTGAGGGACAGCTAGAGATGATTATTATAACAGTTAGGTTAATGTAAAAAAAAAAATATCAGATTAGTTTATCATGAATGTTAACTTTATAAAAATAAATAATAATTAAAACATTGGGGCTAATAAACAACAGAAGTGAAAGCATGGTAAGGAGTCACCAACTGTTAAAAAATTATCTCTCCCTCAAAATACTAAATACTGTACTCACGTCACTGATCAATAAAGGACACCAACACCCCAGAAGGACTAGACACAGTTCAATCAAAGTTAAGAGACCCTGTGATCATGTATATTGCTGGTGGCTTCTGCATGATTCCTCCTGACTATGCCACGAAACAAGCTCCTTCAATATAGGTGATGTTTCATGGCAATATTTGAACAACTCCCTAACTTCCAATATTCTTACTATATCACGTGGGTCCTTGATTAAATCGAGTACTGGCAGACCTTGTGTTCGGACAATGGTATCTAAAGAGTGTTTCTAACTTATAATATCCGTTCAGTGAAATTATGTAAATATGTTGTATCTTAAGAGAACAAGATTTCAACAGTTGGTAAAGCCTTAAAATTAATGAGTTCTGAAATGACTGATATGAGCTTGGACTACCGGGAGAAACATGAATATTGATCACAATTGTACTTCGTGTGTGTGTAAGTTCTGTACTCACAATGACTTCAGACACCAGAAGATCAACAACACGGCAGGAGATATCGCTTCTATGTGTGGTGGGAACAATCTTGCATCTGGTACAATACCTAAAGTACAGTTCGGGTACATGGAGGGACACTATCACGCTCGCAACTCTCACCCATTTTATTTTTCTTCATAAACGTCGGGAATATTTATGTCCTTTTCTACAAGTATGCTTTTGGTAGTGATCACCTTCACCTTTGCGTTCCCGAAAGTTAAAAAAAAAAAAAACAGAAATATAGGTTTGTTTTCTCTGCATTTGTTTAAACTCCACTTGTGGTACATATATTTCCAAGTTGTTGTGATGACACTTCACTACAAACCTTACACAAACATACCTACACACCTTACACAAACATACCTACACACCTTACACAAACATACCTACACACCTTACACAAACATACCTACACACCTTACACAAACATACCTAAACACCTTACACAAACATACCTACACACCTTACACAAACATACCTACACACCTTACACAAACATACCTACACACCTTACACAAACATACCTACACACCTTACACAAACATACCTACACACCTTACACAAACATACCTAAACACCTTACACAAACATACCTACACACCTTACACAAACATACCTACACACCTTACACAAACATACCTACACACCTTACACAAACATACCTACACACCTTACACAAACATACCTAAACACCTTACACAAACAAGGAGTGACTGTAGTAACATTATCTATTTTACTATAAGGGCTGCATGTATCTTCTATATATATATTTCCACTGCGATTTCTACTAACGACTTCGGCACAATGACAACTCTTTCGCCTGTAAAGTAGTGCTGGATGGATTTATTTTCTGACTTGTAAATAATTATACCGGTACTCAGCTTCATCCACCCAGGCAACACGAGGGACAACTGTTGAATTTTCATAACATATTTTCTAGGGATGGCACTCCTCAAAGCCATGTCCACTGCCCGAACGAAAACTCCGACACGCCCGAACGACACACACACACACACTAACTCCAACACAAACACACACACGCTAACGAGTAACACACCCATGGCCCGATAATGTGACCACAGTGCCAGTCTATGACACACTGTGGGAAGTGCCGGATACATGTTGGTGGCACCCGTCCGTCACTGTGTGTGTGTGTGTGTGTGTGTGTGTGTGTGTGTGTGTGTGTGTGTGTGTGTGTGTGTGTGTGTGTGTGTGTGTGTGTCCAAGGAGTAATAAGGAGTATATCCCTATGAGGCAAAGGAGAGGTGGGGGGCTCCATTGTCCACTCATTCATTTTCTCATTAACTCATTAAGGGGTGCGGGCATGGGAAGTTTTTTTTTTTTTTTTTAATTCCTCCAATATAATATTTAGTCTGTTGTTGGGAAGTCTTTTTTTTTTTTTTTATAATTCCTCCAATATAATATTTAGTCTGTTGTTGGGAAGTTTTTTTTTTTTTTTTTTTATTCCTCCAATATAATTTTTAGTCTGTTGTTGGGAAGTCTTTTTTTTTTTTTTTCATTCCTCCTATATAATTTTTAGTCTGTTGTTGGGAAGTCTTTTTTTTTTGGTGGTGGGGGGGGAGGGAGAATCAGCAGCTCCCCTATTTCTCCTATATTCTACATAACTGATGTCTTGCCTACGTGCTAAGTTGATCTGTTATTGAGAAGTCTGTTTTGGGGGGGAATCATTGAATGAATGAATGAATGAATGAATGAATGAATGAATGAATCACTCACTCAATCAATCAATCAATTACACACGGGTCACTGGACATGTATATTACTCGGATGGGTGTAATCAGTGTGTAGTGAATTGGAGGATAACTGATTCCCAAAACAATTGACCTAACTTTTGAATGTGACTGTACCCGAGGGCTGATAAGGCTTGTGTGTCACTAGGCTGTGTCGCCATGTGTGTCAGGTTGTGTGTCACTAGGCTGTGTCGCCATGTGTGTCACGGGACGAGGTGATCGTAGACACAACCTCCTCACATCTTCATTCCGTCATTCATTAAGGAACCTTGTAAAGTAGTAAGAAAATTGGAGGTAAATGAGTCCTTCAAATATTGCCACGAAACACCACCTATATGGAAGGAGTGTGTTTGGTGGCATGGTCAGGAGGAATCAGAAGCCTCCAATTTTCATACACGATCACAGGGTCCTTAAATCGTCTGGTGTTGGTTCTACTTTATTATAATTGGCATAAGACTATTTCTATACAGTAGGTAAAGAGCCATGTAATCTTGTAAGAAAATTGGAGTTTACTAATTCCTCCTAATAATGTCACGAAACAAACTTCATTATTATGGGAGGTGTTACGTGGCAATGTTTGGAACACTCAGAAACCTACAAAATTCTTCTTCAATTATCACAAAGTACTTAAATGGAATAGATAATAATTACCTTTGAACATCACGAGTGCTTCCCTCTGATAAAAAAAAAAACACCACAGACTATCAGTTCTGGTATTAGTCAGAAAATAAATACATACAGTATATTATTATTATTATTATTTTGTCAGTCGTTGTTGTTACCTTCATCGTTGAGGTATAGAAAAAAAAAAAAAAAAAAAAAAAAAAAAAGCTAGGGTTTGTGGTAGGTTATGTTTTCACTAATATTTGTGTGATTGTTAGTCTGTCTTCTTGCTGGTTAGTGAACAAGAATACTTTGATCAAAACCTTACGGACAGATTTTGATCAAACTGCGCGGGATGAAATTTTGGTGGAATTCTGATACAAAAGCCCAGATCAGGAATGTATGCATTATATCGCGATGAATGAGTGTCAATTATATGTTGGTTATCCCTGTAGATTTTATATTTGGCATTTGAGAAGGTACGGTTCACGCTCGATCGCATGCACTTCTATTATACTTTTAAATTCAAGTAAAAAGTATGAACATTACTTTTGACTACTACTGACCAGACCTCATTATACAAACAGTTCACCGAATATCAAATGGGACATCACAGCCATCCAATATTAAGGTGTAGTTCTTTTTTGGTACATTGGAGTGTCTTGATTCCTCCAAAGTATGCTAGGAAACAGGAACAAAATTGGTGTTCTGTTGCTTGGAATAGTTTGGAGGATTCATTATGCTTCAGATTTACCAACACAAAACTTCCCCTTTAATGAGTTTTGCCCGATTATGGCTCCAAGTCAGAAGAGCTCCTGACTTTTTATTGAAGCTTGTGTTCGTCAATGATCTCATCTGACTGAAGAGTTTGTAAACATAAAGAGTGACAAAAAACGGATAGAGTGTCATATCTAATGGAACCATCTGAAGGTCGATAATAATTCCGTTTTATGATGTATTATGATAAAAGTATGGACGTTAAGTTGAAATAAAAAGTATACAGTCGCCTATACAACAATACGTAACAACATGTAAGTTGGTTTAGTAATTTCAATCTGCAGGTTTTGTCCCGCTCTTCTCTTTCTCTATCTACACGTGTATTGACCGATAAGTATTAAGATAAGAATATACACGTTAAAATTAAGTTAGAAAGAAGTACTACAGTTTACATTAATACATAACGATTTAGTACCTCGGGTTTTTTTAAGGGGAGAGTAAGTATACTTCTGGTACATACATACATTAGAGCTCCTTGATTCCTCCAAAATATGTCAGGAAACAGGAACATTTGAACAAAACTAATGGTGTACTGTTGCTGGGAATAGTTTGGAGGAATCATTATCTCCAAAAAAAAAAAAAAAAAAACTGAGCTCTCCCTTTAAGGTGGTAATTCATTTTTTAGTACATTGGAGTGCCTTGATTCCTCCAAAGTATGCCAGAAAACAGGACCAGAAGAGCCAAAATTAATGGTGTTCTGTTGCTTGGAAAAAAAATAGTTTGTAGGATTTAGTGGCTCGAGATTTACCAGAAGAGTAAAAATTAATGGTGTTCTGTTGCTTGGAAAAAAAAAAAATAGTTCGTAGGATTTAGTTGCTCGAGATTTACCCACACAAAATGTCCCCCTTAATTCAACATAATGGTGTCCCTTTCCCCCTCCCCTTCCCACTACCCACGTGTACTGACCGACCTTCCGTGTTGCTAGGAAGGCCTGCCAGGGAACAAGAGAGCAGAGTAGGGTAGGGTAGGCAGGCAGGCGACCCATGAGTCTTATCAATACGTCCTCAGTGTACTCGAGTACTTCTTTATCACCTTCCCTGACGAGAGCAGTGCGTTTGTATTAGGTAAGATGACCAGACCCCACCACCATTCCTCCCTACTTCCACTCTCCCTCCACTCCTCCCTACCTCCACTCTCCCTCCACTCCTCCCTACCTCTGTCCTTCCACTCCTCCCTACCTCTCTCCCTCCACTCCTCCCTGCCTCTCTACCTCCACTCCTCCCTACCTCCACTCTCCCTCCACTCCTCCCTACCTCCACTCTCCCTCACCACTCCTCCCTACCTCTCTCCCTCCACTCCACCTCTCCACTCCTTCCTACCACTCTCCCTTCACTTCCATAACATACTTTCATTTTCGTGTTCTTCTTAACTCCAAAATAAATGGCAATAACACATAATTATCAAATACAATATGGTATGTCTGTCTATTTGTAACACATAATTATCAAATACAATATGATCTGCCTGTCTGTTTTATGTGTGTATGTCTGTGTCCTCAAAGGCGTCCTCATTTTATCAGTTCCCTGCAACAAACAAGTGATACTCTTCCTGTTGTACATGTAAATAGTTGCTAGCCTGTTCCTCCCACCTTTCCCCTTCCTCCTGCCTCATACGCCTCTTTTCCTCTTAAATATTTCTCTCATGTCTCTTTCTTCTTTTTCTTCTCTTCTCTCATAGTTAGAGATTATTAATATCAAATGAATTTTAACCCTTCATCATTCGGTATTTATCTATCATGTCTACTCTTTCTCGTCTCTGTTCTAATGACTGGCAAACTAATCCCTTCCCATTTCTCATCACATGTCGAGTTTTATTTACATTGGATATTATATTGGTTACAATTATTTTTATCCATTCTAATTTTCTAGTGTTTTTTTTTTTTTTTTGTATGTGAAAACTACACAACTGCTGCGTATTCATATCGGGGCTTATCAATGTTCTTATTTTATCTTTATCATCATAATATTCTTCTACACAGTTTAAAATCATCCACAGATTTGTCATACTATATGTTTCTCCAATTATCTCGTTTAAATGTTTTTCGGGTGATAAGTTGTCTTGTAAGATGTTTGCAATGTCTATTTCTCCGCTGTCTTTCTTTATTTATTTCATATTTTCCCATTTATTTTTTTCACAAGTGTGTGTACGTATGCTTGTGTGTACGTATGCCTATGTGTGAGTATGAATTCTTGTATGTACACTATGTATATATGTACAGTTGCCAAAAAAGGTATTGCGACAACTATTGATAGAACTTTAACCATAGCAATATCCACAACTATTTGTAGGGACTATAAGCATGTATAACAGAAGGAAATATACATATCCTTCTGTAATACATACTTATAATCCCTACAAACAACTATGGACATTAATATATTTAATGTTGTATCAATAGTTGTCGCAATACCTTTTTTGGCAACTGTACATACGTGCTCCGAAATTTGGTGGGTCATATGGTGGTGGTGGTGGTCTTGCTCGGACAGTTTTTATCAGATATTTATTATTTCCATGGGTGTGTGTGTGTGCGGACCGCGTGTGTGGCGCTCTGAATGTGCCTGCGTACTACCACACCGCCAGATAATCCTATCATGCTTCATATCCGGCAGCTGTTGGTCAAAACACGAAAAAAAGAGGCATGAAGTTCGGCCGCTTGGATTAAATAATACGGACTCCAACTAGGATGTGGCGTGGTGGTGCCATGACAACTCGACCCCACCCCTTGGCTACATTATTTTATATCAGGGGTAAAAAGAAAAGTAAGGGACTTAATACAATACAGAAGGAACAACGGATGAATGAAAATACGTGATCTTATAATATATAGAATTACAGTTTCAGTTTGTTATTTATTCTTCGCGCCATATATTCGTAATTCTGGTTTGTTGAGGTTTTTTTTTTTATCAGGATTGTTTGTGTTATAGAGTACTAGGCCAACTCTATAGTCATTCATTTTGTGTAGTGATGGATGGATGGATGGTTGTCCTCGCAGGGCCTGTCTGTATGTTTCATGTGTCTGTTAGTATTTCTATCTATTCCTTTTTTGCATTTGTTCTAGAATCTAATTACATTCCCTTCTATCTCTATGTCGCTTGCAAAATTAGTTTCTACAAAGTGCGAAGAGCGTAAATTTGTCTCCTTATTTCCTTCACGCTAGTTCAAAAAGCTTTAAATTTCGTTGTTTCGATTTAGACAAATAGTTTTAGGGTTTCAGTGGCTCCCCAATCCGACCATAAGAGATGACCACCTTACACTAATTGAATGATCTGTTTTGTAGCGTAAGTTTGGATGAATAAGTAGTTCTCTAGTTATATATTGAGAGAATACCTAAAAAAAATAACATGTTACATTATGGGATTTATTGGGTGTTAGTTTGTTTATAACTTGGAATAAATCTAGTCTTACTATAGTCTTACTTTATTGGGTGTTAGTTTGTTTATATATAACTTGTAATAAATCTAATCTTACTATACAAAGCTACAAAGACATTCACTACAGAACTACATCGATGAGAGAGACATGTAGTTCTATATAGGAGTTACACATGTATTTTGCCTGGGCATTTTCGTAATATACATACATACATACATATATACATACATGCGAGTACATACATACGATATATCTGTCTGTTATTGGTGATATCGTGCAAATCTCTCTCGTCCAGAAAACTCATCGCCATTTTAAGACTTGGACACAGAGCGACGTAAAGAAATTCTGCAATCTGTGTTTTCTTTCTTTAATGTAAAACCGATTACAATCTGAAGTAAGTAATATTCCACACAAAGAGGATATTGGAAAGTTGATCTATTTTTTAGGGAATGAAATGGAGGAAATAACTAAGGTTGACGATATATACAGTAAGAGGAAAAATAAGTTCGTATTACCCGACAGCTCTTATCACCCGACCTCTTCCTCCTCTTCTCTCTCTTTCCATCCCATCCCTCATTTTTTTTCCATCCCATCCCTGCTTTTTTTTTCATCCCCTTCCTCATTTTTCTCTCCATCCCATTCCTCATTTTTCTTCACCCTTTCCTTATTTTCTCTCCATCCCCTTCCTCATTTTCTCTCCATCTGAACCCTCTTTTTCTCTCCATCCCAACCCTCATTTTTTTTTCTATCATTCTCCTCTTCTATCATTCCATCTCTCATTTCTCTCCATCAACTCCCTCATTTTCTCTCCATCAACTCCCTCATTTTCTCTCCATCAACTCCACCCTGTTTCCTCCACTATCTCCTCACTCAGCGTTCTCTTCCTTTCTTCCTTTACATTCATTCTAGTATTTCCTCCTATTTCTTCCTCGTGCTCATCCACTTTTCTACATTTTTCTTGCCCTTTCCGTCCCCTTCCTTCCTTTTTATCCTCTCCCTTTTTTCTTCCCCATCACCCACAAGAGATTATCCAACCTTTAGACAACCAGATATGACAGTCCTCTGATCTTTACCCCTCGTTGCCAAGTTATACTCTAGAGGGAAATTAATGAACTTTCAGGGATCCACGCACACATTTTCCAACACAACCAAAACAACTCTATGGGATCGAGGACCCTATGAACGTGTAAAAACAAACAATGGAGGCTTCTGATTCTACCTAACCATGCCACGAAACAATCTCCTTCCTTAGAGGTGGTGTTTCGTGGCAATATTGGAAGGACTCATTTACCTACAATTTTCTGACTACAACAACTAACTCTATGGGATTGAGACTCTACTTTTCACGTATACCTTGGCAATAAAACTACAGGTACTATAAAGGGGGGAAGTTTTGTGTTGGTAAATCTGGAGCAACCGTATCTTCCAAACTATTCCAAGCAGCAACAGAACACCATTATTTATTCCCCTCTGGTCCTGTTTCCTAGCATACTTTGGAGGAATCATGGCACTCCAATTTACCAAAAAGGAATTACCACCTTTAACTAACATTTTAATAATTATGAACAAAAATTTACACGCTACGGTCATGTATTCATCACTGCATGGGTAAATATCCCGTCAGAAATTAATTAGTAGTAAATTTGTGCGTGGGAAAGGTAACGTTGCGTACAGGTGATAATCCAGGTAAATTATTCCCTGTTAGTTACCATACAGACAAAAAAAAAAAAAAAAAAAAAAAAAAACTTATCCCCTCACCAACACATCATAAGCCAACGAATACATATGGATTAAGGGGGTGTGGGGGTAGGGGACAGGCTTGGGGGGTTATGGGGGGTGCGGAGGTAGGGAGGCAGGCTTGGGGGGTTAGGGGGGGGGTGCGGGAATAGGGGACAGGCTTTCTACCCCCCCTTCCCATAGAGTATAGTTTTGTTAGGTTAGATTATGTTAGATAGGATGGGTCAGTCTAGGTTAGGTTAGGTTAAATCAGGTTTAAATTAGGATATATAGTTTCGGTTGTGTTTTTTAAGGTTAACGTGGGTTAGTTTAGGTTGGAATAGGTCAGTGCAGGTTAGGTTAGGTTTATATAGATAATCCCTAATTAGTTTGGGTTAAATTGGAGGTCAATTCCCCGTACCGTAGGAGACATGGAAGAGAGGCGGAGGAGGAGGAGGAGGAGGAGGAGGCAGGCAGGCAGATAGGTGAGTTGAGAGCGTGCGGGAGGCGTGTGTGTGTGTATGTGTTGGTGCATCAGGTTGTTGTGTTGTGTGGCCGTATGGGGTCGTGGGGAGGGGGAGAGGGGATGGTGTAGGAGAGGGAGGGGGGTTGCCTGCCTCGTGTTTATGAAGCAACAAGTGGTCGTGGGAGGAGAGGAGAGGGGAGGAAGAGAGCTACAGGTATTTTGTTTACGTCGTGTGAGGCAAGGCAAGGCAAGGTATGGACGGAGTAAGAGAAGGACATTTAAAGACGATTTTTTTTTTATCGTTTTTTTTTTTTTTTTACATTTGTAGTATTTGTATCGTTATTATTTGTATTATTGATATTATTAACGGTGGTGGTAGTAGTGGTGGTGGTAGTAGTAGTAGTGGTGGTGATAGTAATAGTAGCAGTAGTAGTAGTAGTAGTAGTAGTAGTAGTGGTGGTGATAGTAATAGTAGTAGTAGTAGTAGTAGTAGTAGTAGTAGTAGTAGTAGTAGTAGTAGTAGTAGTAGTAGTAGTAGTAAAATAAGAAGTCTTTAGCCAACCCATAAGTGTACATAAACTATTACTCTGGACTGTATGTACTGTACTGTACTGTACTGTATACAACAACAGCACCACCAGGCTAAAAACACAGCATTATCCATCCATCCAACCATACCATAATCCCATCCATCCAACCCACACCTCATGCAGCCCCTCACTCTATCTATCTCTCCCTCCCTCCCTCTATATCTCCCTCTATCTCTCCCTCCCTCCCTCCCTCCCTCTATATCTCCCTCTATCCCTCCCTCGCTCCCTCTATATCTCCCTCTCTCCCTCCCTCCCTTGCTCTATATCTCCCTCCCTCTATATCTCCCTCCTTCTACATCTCCCTCCCTCCCTCTATATCTCCCTTCCTCCCTCTATCTCTCCCTCCCTCCCTTCCTCTCACTTCATCAATCCATCCGTCCATTCATCCCTGACTCTCCCTTCACTATATCCGGTACCTCTACACTCAACCCTTTCCTCCCCTCTCCTTCCTCTCCCTCAACACTCAACGCCTATAGACTGAGACAGACCCAGAGATAGAGAAGCACAGAAAGACAGACAGATAGACAGATGTTCCTCCAGCAGTACTGTACCTTGCGACATAACACTAAGAGATGTATGGACGGGACTGTATGGTCGTGTTGCTTTGAGTATCTGTCCATGTTTTAGACCAGACAACCTTTCCGTTCTCCTTTCTCTTTAACCCCTTCCAATATCACCCTTCTCTCCCCTTCCTTGACCTCCCCACTCCATACAGACCATTTTCCCTCCTCCTCTCTCTTAAAATCCCACCCCTTACTATCCAAAACCACCCCTCTCTCTCTTCTCTCTCCTTCCTTGACCCCCTCCATTTTAGACAACCTTCCCTGCACCTTTTCCTCTCCTCCCCAGACCACAGACCTCCTCTCTCCTCTCCTTGTCCCCTCCCAACTTCATTCATGTCCCCTCTCACGCTCTCCCCTTCCTTGTCTTTCCTCCCCAGACCACAGACCTCCTCTCTCCTCTCCTTGTCCCCTTCCCAACTTCATCCCTGTCCCCTCTCATTCCAAGATTACCAGTCCTTCCATCCCCCTTTTTTGTCCCCGTCACTCTAATCCACCCTTTCTATATCACCCTCCTTGCCCAGACACCCCACCTCAGACTTCCTCCTTCCTCCTTTTAGTCCCTCTCTCCACCTTTGTAGACGGGGTTTAAAAGGAAAAATAATAAAGATAAGAGGGAGAAAGTGGAGGAGAAGGAAGTTTAGACAGAAAGGAACTAAAAAAACCGGACGTAATCAAATAACCATTACCTGAATATAAACACTGATTACGAAGCATCGAATAGTCCAGCCAATTAACTCCTTTCCTCTGTCTAGATTCACAATGGCACCAGAATTCGGGTAACCATCACCAACTTGATTTTTTTTTTATATCGAAGAGTCAGATATAAAAATGGGTGTGTTATACAAATGTGATGTAGATACTATGAGTTATCGCATACCGGAGTTTTCAATCACATACAAACTTAAGGATAAATGTTAATATACTGTACAACCACAATCAAATAACCACCGACACCTTCCTTCCGTCGTGCAAATAAATCAGTATCATATCAAAATATAATTATCATTCATACAACACACTTACGTCAACTCAACCCCCTCAATTATTATTATGTGGTGCTGCAAAATTGTACACGTGTTGTTCTTCATTACCAAGATATTTACTATGATATGATGGAAGGAGAGCGTCGGTGGTTATTTGATTGTGTATGGCTGTACATTATTGGATGGAGGAAGATTATTAAAAATACATTTTCTACGTGTAAATGGAAGTTCTACTAATTACTCCAATATATGCCAGTCACAAAGTTGTTACTGTCTTACCGTTGTTGTCGTTATTGTTGTTGTTGTCTTGTTCCCTCGTCTTTTACAGTGACAATCCCAAATCACTCATTACTTCCCCCAACACTTGTCGTCTCCCCAACCCTCTCTTCATTCTGTCATCTCCCCGTTTCAATCTTTTCTTCTTTTTCTCAGACTCTCCATTTCTATCCCGTAAATTTGTAAATTCAATTTATTATCATCATGCATTCGTGTTTGTATTCAATCCAGTTCACCTCCATTTCCTTCTCTCTTCCTGTATAAATTTCGTCCTTTTGTCTGTCCATTTTCCCTTCCCTTCCCTCCAAGCCCCTTTCCTCCACCACTTCCCCTTCCTCAAGGTTCTTTCTCTCCATTTCCCCTCCCTCAAGTCTTCATCCCATTTCTATTCCTCCCTGTTTGTCCTTCTACTCCTCCTTTTAGGTCTTCCCTCTAGGTCCCTCTTCTCCTTCATTCCTCTGAGTCCCTCCCCTCCCTCTAGATTCCCTCCCTCCTCCACCTTAATTCCTCTTCTCTTCAGCAAGCCTAACACATTCCCGTCTCTAACCTTTTCCAATATTCCTCCCTTCACCGATGCTCCTTTCCCAAACTCTGAAATCTAGAGCTACTCGGACTGCTTCCATAATGCAGGAGGTGGTCGGTTCGCCACGCCACGCCACACCACGACACCAAACACCACACCACACCACGACACCACACGCCATGCCACACCACGACACCAAACACCACGCCACACCACGACACCACACGCCATGCCAAACCACGACACCAAACACCACACCACACCACGACACCAAACACCACACCACACCACGATACCACACCACGCCAAGGCACACAACATTACACCACATCAAGATACACAACAGTCCTCCAATTTACCGACAGTAGATGACCACCTTCACCCCACCTGCCAGATCTCACTTGACCCTGAAACCAGCCTCATCTATTCTCGAGACAACAATGAGCACCTGACACCTTTCCACTGCAGCCTTCTTCATCCTGTTATAGCACGGAAGGTTGTCAAGGTGGGTTGGGACAGCTAATACTCTAATCACCTTATACGCTGCTACGTTAACACTTATACTATCTTTTACTCTACTGATATAACTAACTCTCATGTCACCTAACACTGCACTTATAGGTTAACACTCATATTGCCTTATACCATATTATTAAGGCAACACTACTGTACTCAGGTAATACTCATACCACCTTATACTGTACTGAGACAACACTCATCATTACTTATACTACACCAAGGAACATTCATATCACCCTATATTGTAAAATGTCATAAAGTCTGAGATTTACAGCTTCATACGTTAAAAAGAAAACTTAAATGGGACATCTATCATGGGAAAACTGAAGAGATGTTTATTCCTCCAAACTGTTCCATGAAACAACCCGGGTTAAGATTGGAATGAAGTCTAACAGATAAGTGAAAGTGTCAAGCGGCCAACTCGCCTGCTTCCCCCTATTTGCAACCTACAATAATTCAGGACCGAGGTAGGGTCGTGAGGGGTCGTATCGCCCTCTTACTTGGACTTAAGGGACCCTGTGATGTAGTAAAAAAAAAATGGGGGTAAATGAGTCCTTCAAGTATTGCCACGAAACACCACCTATATGTAAGGAGCTGGTTTCATGGCATAATCAGGAGGAATCAGAAGCCTGGTACCAAGTATCATACACGATCACAAAGTCCTTAAGGGGGTCGTCTCCAGGAAGGCTACACACTCCTTCAAACTACACCAGGAAACAGTCAATATCTCAGTATACAAAGGAAGTCCGGTTTGTTGTATTGTTTGTAGGAATCCGTTGTCCCTTTTGATATATATTCGTACAAAAAGATCCATGTGCTACAGAACGATATGTTACGTATTTTAACATTATGGGTAATATGTTGCCAAAAGCACCTCCACCAAACATGCTACTTTTGAGCATAGAAGATCTACTTTCACTTGGTCATTCACTGTGAGCAAAGTAGTGTCTGCTTAGCCTTCCAAAACAATGTTACGAAACAGATCCCCATGACAATCCTATAATAATAATAATAATAATAATAATAATAATAATAATAATAATAATAATAATAATAATAATAATAATAATAATAATAATAATAATAATAATAATAATAATAATAATAATAATAATAATAATAATAATAATAATAATAATAATAATAATAATAATAATAATAATAATAATAATAATAATAATAATAATAATAATAATAATAATAATAATAATAATAATAATAATAATAATAATAATAATAATAACAATAATAATAATAATAACAATAATAATAAATAGCATCAACAATAATAACAAAAGGATATCATCTCTCACACACTTACTTGGTTCATCTTCTCAAATACAGTTTCAGGTTTTCTCTCTATCTCCTTCTCTCTCTCTCTCTCACTTTTGGATCTGGTCTCTCACTTACCTGTTGGGAAAAGAAAAAATATATATATTACAATATCAAAATGCAATAAGTATTAAAATAAACACCAAATATGTCTCCCTTAAGAAATAGTAGATATCCAACTTTATACTTTTATATTTTAGGTTGGTAGGTAGGTAGGTAGGTAGGTAGGTAGGTAGGTAGGTAGGTAGAGAGGTAAGTACCGATACATTGGGTTTAGGTAGGTAGGTAGAAAGGGAGAAATAGAAAAAAGAAAAAAAGAAGAAAACGAAGAGGAAATGTAAAAGGAAAAAGGAGAGAGAGAGAGAGAGAGAGAGAGAGAGAGAGAGAGAGAGAGAGAGAGAGAGAGAGAGAGAGAGAGAGATTAGGTGGATTGAGAGAGCAAAGAGTAGGTCGGTTGATACATTAAGTGAATAGTGGAGAGAATAGGTGGTTCATGTGGATGGAAGTACGTGGATAAACACTAGACATAAGGAAGTGGAGAATGGGATGTGAGAAATGACAAGTTATATGGATGAGAGAATGTGGATGGAGAAGAATGAATGTGGGTGGAGGAAAGTAAGTGGACGAACGTGGAGGACAGTGGGTGGGAAAATGTGGGTGGAGAAATGTGGGTGAGATTGTCCTCCACCTTTCCTACCTCGATCATTATCTATTTTCATTTTCTTCCACTCTTCTCTAATTTCCATCCACCTTTTCCATATCCTCAATAACCTTTCTTAATTCCTCCTCCACCTCCTCCACCTTCTCCATTTCCTCTGCTACCTTTCTTCCACCACCTCCACCTCCACCTTCTCCATTTCCTCAATAAACTTTCTTCCACCACTACCACTTCCACCTTCTCCATTTCCTCTGCTACCTTTCTTCCACCACTACCACCTCTCCCCTGCCTAGCTCCTCTGTTCAACCTCATCCAATATAAATGCAAATTAAGGATATTTTATATATATTTAAGCAGGTAATGAGCAGTTAATGGGCCCAAGGAGGAGCACCACCTCAAAATCAAGACTTCATTTTACCCAGCCTAAAGTTGGGAAGGTGAGGAGGAGCTATACGGGGGGTACAAACTCATTACAAACGAAAGGGAAGCATTAAAAAAAAAAAAAACTCTCCTTTCTCTACATTACATATTATTTTCTCTCGTATTGGTAATGGGAATTTCTTGAGACAGACCTATACGAGGGTACAAAGTCATTATACAAACGAAAGGGCAACATTTAAAAAAAACACCTCTCCTTTCTCTACATAAT
>JAWZYT010007423.1:0-24157 GCA_034508575.1 Petrolisthes manimaculis | reverse complement strand
GAATAATTATGGGAGATGAATATGAGTGAGGACACAACGAGAGTGATGCAATATTAAATGAGATGATTAATAAAATAACACACAAGTCTCATAAAAACAGAATATATCGAGTTAATTAATTATGAGGCGTCAAAATGAAGAGTGGTAATACGATATAATGAGAGGAATGTGAGGAACCAGCAAATTTTATGAGTAAGTGAGGGAGAGAGTAAATAAAGAACCAGAAACACGAGTAATAATAATAATAATAATAATGACAATAGTAATAATAATAATTATAACAATAGTAATAATAATAGTAATAATAATAATAATAATAATAATAATAATAATAATAATAATAATAATAATAATAATAATAATAATAATAATAATAATAATAATAATAATAATAAATAATAATAATAATAATAATAATAATAATAATAATAATGACAATATTAATAATAATAATAATAATAATAATAATAATAATAATAATAATAATGACAATAGTAATAATAATAATAATAATAATAATAATAATAATAATCAATGAATATTAAAAATTAGTGATAATTAATAGTGATAATTAATAGAAATAATTAATAGTAACAATTAATAGTAACAATTAATAGTAACAATTAATAGTAATAATTAATAGTAATAATAATAATAATAATAATAATAATAATAATAATAATAATGAGACTAACCTATCCTAATGAGATGATAACATGACACAATATAAACATAATGAGGGTCTATATAAAGGATTACAGTAAATAGGGTAAATCTCTTCGGTGCTGGTGTGGAAGTAATGGGATTTTAACAGGATTTAGGTTCACGGAAATCTCTACAGGGCGTGTGGGGCTATTTTGGGCTATAATTTTATCGCTTTGTGTGTGTGTGTGTGTGTGTGGGTATGTATCCCTGTATATGTGTATGTGTGTATCTGTGTGGTGTGTGTGTGGGTATGTATCCGTGTATATGTGTATCTGTGTATCTGTGTGTGTGTATGTGTGTGTACCTGTATCCGCTTGTATGTATGTGTTATGTATGTGTGTGTATCCGTGTGTGTATGTGTGTGTACCTGTATCCGCTTGTATGTATGTGTTATGTATGTGTGTGTATCCTTGTGTGTGTATGTGTGTGTACCTGTATCCGCTTGTATGTATGTGTTATGTATGTGTGTGTATCCGTGTGTGTATATATGTGTGTACCTGTATCCGCTCTTGTGTGTATCTGTGTGTATCCGTGTGTGTATGTGTGTGTACCTGTATCCGTGTGTGTGTATGTGTATGTGTGTATCTGTGTGTGTGTGTGTGTTCCTGTGTTAGTGTGTATATGTGTGTGTGTGTATCTGTGTTTACCTTTTATTTACCAGCCCACCATCAGCCTCATCACTTCCTCTAGTCTAGATCAAAGATACTGACTGAGCACCAAACCAACCAATATTGACACGCTTTGTACATTTTCTTTAAGCTGAGTGAAAATGCAACTACTCTCTCCTCTCATTAGGTAGAACAAGGCGAAGTAGGAGAGGAGAGGAGGGAGCAAAGTAGGAAGGAAAGGAGGAAGAATGGATGGATGAAAATGAGGGAGGAAGGAGGAAGGGAGGGGAGGAATAATAGATAGATGGATGAAAGTGAGGGAAGAAGGGGAGGAAGGGAGGGGTGAAGGAGGGAGGTAGGAAGGAAGAGGGGGAGAGAATAAATGGATGAAATTAGGGAGGAAGGAAGGGGGGGAAGAATAGATGGATGAAAGGGAGGGAAGTAAGGAGGGGGGGAAGGAGAAGGAGGGAGGAAGGAAAGTAGGAAGAGAAGGGAGGAAGGAAGAAAGGAAGTAATTAAGGAAGGATAATAAAATAGAGAGTAAAGATGGAAGGGAGTATAATTTATAACTAAGGTTTAAAGGCAAAAAATATAAGGAAGAAATGAAGAGAGAGAGAGAGAGAGAGAGAGAGTAGAGAGAGGAGAGAGAGAGAGAGAGAGAGAGAAGAGGAGGAGAGAGATGAGGCAGGAAGGAAAAATGCAAAGATATAGAAGAGGGTGGAGAGTAAAGGAGAAATATGACGTAAAAAAATAAAAATGGGGAAGTCGGAAAGGGAGGGAGAGATATGGAGGGTGACAGGAGAGAGAGGAGTGAGAGAAAGAGAGAGAGAGAAGAGATGAGATGAGAGAGAGAGAGAGAGAGAGAAGGAAGATAAGGAGGGAAAAAGGAGGGAGGGATGGAGAGAAAATGTAGGAGGGTGAAACTGGTGGGGAAACTCCAGTAGATCGTAAAGGTTGGCTGGCAAACATTTCTCCAAGGTGAATAAATTTTCTCTCTTACTTCCTGCCTCCCTGTCTGCCCTCCTGCCTACCTACCTACCTACCTACCTACCTACCTACCTCTCTGTCTGTCTGCCTGCCCACCTACCTTACCTACTTCCCTGTCTGTCTGCCTGCCCACCTACCTACCTACTTCCCTGTCTGCCTGCCCTCCTACCTACCCTACCTACTACCTCACCTACCTACCTACCTACCTACCTACCTACCTACCTACCTACCTACCCTACCTACCTACCCTACCTACCTCCCTGTCTGTCTGTCTGTCTGCCCTGCCTGCCCACCTACCTACCTACCTACCTACCTACTTCCCTGTCTGCCTGCCCACCTACCTACCTACTTCCCTGTCTGCCTGCCTACCTACCTACCTACCTACCTACCTACCTATCCTCCTCTTCCCATCCTCTTTCTTTGGCTCCTTCCTTTCCTTCCTTCCCTGTTGTTCTTTTTTCATCTCTATTACTTCTTTTTTATTCTTTTTCTCTCCTTTCCTTCCTATCCATTCCCTTCTTTCATACTACTCTCTTCTACTTCCATTTTCTCTCCTTCCATTCCTTCCTTCCTTCATTCAATCCTTATACTCCACTCCTTCCTTCCTTCGTTTCCTCCTACCACTTCTCCCACTTTAACCTGTACTCCTCCTATTCCTTTCCTTCCTCCTTTCATCCCTTCCTTCTCTCTCTGCTACTTCTCCTTATTTATTATTATCCCTTCTTCCCTCATTTCCTATTCTGATGCCTCTTTTTCCTCTCTCTCTCTCTCTCTCTCTCTCTCTCTCTCTCTCTCTGATAATCACAAGTATATTTCTTACACGGCGGCGGCAGCGGCGGCGGCGGGGCGGCGGGTGCGGCGGCGGCGGCGGCGACGATGAAATAAAAAAATAAAAAAATAAAAGAAAATAAAAAAATAATAATAAAAAAAAAGTTAATTATTACAAAAAAAAAAAAACAATATTAAAAAAAAAAATATTATTAAAAAAACAATTAAAAAAACTAATTATTAAAAAACGGCGGTGGCGGCGGCGATAATGAATAAGTAAATTTGTGAAAGCCGTGTAAAATAATGATGGTGGTGATAATGATATTGATAGTGATGATGGTGAAGGGGATAGTGATGATGGTGGTGATGGTGATAGTGATGATGGTGATAATAAAGGTGTTGTTTGTATTGGTAAGTTATAAAAAATGGACTTTGTTGTAATAATTGTAAGAAAATGAACTTGTAGACCGAGGACGATGTTATGCCTTACACACACACACACACACACACACACACACAACTGTAATAACACACACCTACGCACACACACCTACACACACACACACACACACACACACACAACTGTAATAACACACACCTACATACACACACACACACACAAACACACCTACCAGACAGACATATTGACAGAAAGACCTCGACCCAAGTAGGAATGACAACCCTGGCCTCCCCCCTAAACCCCCGCTCCCTCCACACTCCCCCCACCACCACCACCACCAAATCCCCCTCTTACTTCTTTCCTCCACCTCATATGAAAGGACACACACACACACACACACACACACAGACACACACACACACACACACACACACACACACACACACACACACACACACACACACAGACACACACACACACACACACACGCACACACACACACACACGCACACACACAGACACACACACACACACAACTATAATAACACACACACACACAGACACAGACCAGTGGTTAAGAGGCAACGACTGGGTAGGAAACTCGAGTCAGACTATGCCATTGCAATTTTCTTGTGTGTGTGTGTGTGTGTGAACGTGTGTGTGATTTGGTATGGGCACCAGAGTGTTAAATTGAGCAACATATTATTGCATGTGTGTGTTTGTGTGTGTGTGTGTGTATATGTGTGTTTGTGTGTGTGTGTTTGTGTTTGTGTGTGTTTGTGTGTTTGTGTTTGTGTGCGTGTGTGTGTGTGTGTGTGTATGTGTGTTTGTGTGTGTGTGTGTACGTGTGTGTGTGTTTGTGTGTGTGTGTGTGTGTGTAAGGTAAGGGTTCACTACCGTAGTGTTTTGTCTGGACTTTAAAGCTTCGTATACGACAATGACATTAATTTTATCTTCTCATCCTCTTTCCCTTTCTTTCTCATCTTCCTATTTCTTCCCCTTCTCCTCCTTCCTCCCTTTCTTCCTTAATTTCCTTCTATACTTAATCCTCCTCCTTCCTTATCTTCCTTCCTCCCTTTCTTCCTTCTCTTCCTTCTCCTCCTTCTTCCCTTTATGGGGGTTGGGGTAAGTTGGGAAAGGGAAGGAGGAGGGAGGGGGGTAAGGAGAGGTCTGGAAGGAGGAGGGGTATGCTATGGAAGGGAGGAGGGAGGAGGGGTATGTTGGGGGAGGGAGGGAGGAGGGGTATGTTGGGGGAGGGAGGGAGGAGGGGTATGTTGGGGGAGGGAGGGAGGAGGGGTATGCTATGGAAGGGAGGAGGGAGGGAGGAGGGGTATGCTATGGAAGGGAGGAGGGAGGAGTGAGGGGTATGTTGGGAGAGGGAGGGAGGAGGGGTGACGGGTATGCTATGGAAGGGAGGAAGGAGGGATGAGGGGTATATTGGGGTAAGGAAGGAGGGGTGAGGGGTATGTTGGGGGAAGGAGGAGGGAGTGTTGTGGTGGCCTACAAACCCTTACCAACTTCTCACCGGCTTCCAGTGTTGCCAACCGTAGGGTAATCGCCCTATATGTAGGGCATTTCGACCTCAAATCCTTGTCTGTAGGGCGTAGGGTAATTTTACTGAATCATAACGAAACGTAGGCCGTTACAACATTTTGATATAAGTGATAATATATTTTGCAACAACAAAATATCATATAAATTGAATATATATATGCTAAAAAATTATTGCTTAAAAATATTTATTACCTTCAACTACGTAAAAAATAAAACACTTCAAAATTCAATAGTAGGTAATAGAAAATGCTTTTCATGAATCTGCCATTGCCACTCCCAAAAAGAAGAGGCGGTACCGAGGAGAGCTAGAGAAAGAAAAGGAAACTCCCAGGAAACAAAAGTTTAGAGATGTATGGCTAGAAGTAAGAATTGTTATCTTGCCTATTTTATACTCATCCTTTTACTGTTGTTTAGTTATATATTTTTACTACATTTCATTTACGGTTCATTTTGCACCACGGAACTGAGGCCCAATATTATTTAAACTGTATATATTCAAAAGAAAAAGAATTTTTTTGTTTATATATTATTATATATAAAATCTCCAAGTAGTTGAGGAATATTTTCATCCTAACTTGCTAAGTCGTAGGGCGATGAAGGTAAATGTAGGGTAATTTCAGTGTCTGTGTAGGGCGAAGAAGTCTCAAGGGGTTGGCAACACTGCCGGCTTCACCTTCAGTTCAGAGTGAGACAGGTTAGCAGACAGTCAGGTGTTGGTTGTTCTCTCATCTCGACTTTATCCTTCACCTTATAACTATCTCATGTGCATTTGTAAGTACAGTATTCTTCTTCTTTTTTAATATCAGTGTTATGTTTAGTTGAAGTAATGGTTAATTGTGTTTTGTGATACATTTGTGATAGTTTTTATATTTTTTTTCCAGGTTTTATTGGACGAGGTAAAGTTAGTAGGTGAATAAATTACTAATTAGATTTTATTGTTCCAGGCATGATTACTACTGGAATGGTTGACTGAGGTTGTCCTGGAAGATGGAAGAATGAGAGAGTGGTGACTAGAGGACCGAAGTGGCGTCCAAACCCTAAACTGACGAGGTTGTATGAATTGAGCCTCTGTTGTTTGAATTGCTAGTAAAGCCTTCGTCCTCACCACAACACTACTTCACACTGACGACTCTTTACAGGTTAGTGTCTTAACTTAAGGGAGAGGTACAGTGTTGGTATATCTGGAGTAAATGATTCCTTCAAACTAGTCCAAGCACCAGAACACCATTATATTTGTTCATCTGGTCCTGTTTCCTGACATACTTTGGAGGAATCAAGGCACTCCAATTAACCAAAAGTATACTCTCCCCTTAATATTCATGTTATTGTACTGTACAGTCCAGAGGTAATGGAAGGGTAACATCACTATTGTCCAAACAAGCATATCCATGGTTGTTTCTACTCGGCGAGTTATTGGGGAGAGGGTGAGAGTAAGGAAGAAAGGGGGGTGGTGGTGGTGGTGTTGGTGTTCGAATCCTATTGAACCATGTAGTCGCCACCATTCGGTTCAGTTGGAACTGTTTAGGATTCCCGTCTTCTATTCAGGTTTACCAACATTAGTCCATCTTCTATTTTTTTAGTTTTTAGTTACGTAAATTCCTGGTCGTCTCATATGGTTGATTAGTTTCAATATAACATCTCCTTTCCGTTCTATTGTTACCAAGTTATATAACAAGGGACGTGAGGACACCAAACTCGGTTTATTTTGCTTCATTGGCACATTTCATAAAGGTATAGGTAATGTTTCACCTCAAGACATTGTTTGTTTTTTCATTATTGCCTTTATTGAACTACAGAGTTACTCATGTTAAAGTAAGCATCTGTCTTTTATAATAAAAAATAATGGTTTATATTTGAATTATAATGCCATATATAAATTCACAAGATTCTATCAAAATCTTTATAGACTCGTGTAAAGTATAGCACTTAAATAATAGACAATGATATTGCATATAATTATATATTTTCCACTTTCACCTCGGGACTGAATGTTGTCATCCTTGGCCTGAAACCTTTACAATAATTTCCTGAGATTATGAAGTGATGAAGCTTGGAGATGTTGGTTGGTTGGTCCACATGATTATTTATACTCGTCATTATAATCATGATCTATATAACCACACATTATTCTATCAGTTACTTCACAGTCTATTCTAACTTGCCACGGTATATAAACAACTCATTATGATTTATGATGGATCCCAATTTACCCCAAGTTAAGGCATATTTATCAATACATATTAATAATGAGGACAGTGAAGAGTTTATATGAGGGTACAAGAGCGGCAGTCAGGGTAGAGAGTGAGCAGAGTGAGTTCTTTGAATTGAATGTTGGGTTAAAGCAAGGTTGTGTAATGTCCCCGTGTTTGTTTAGTGTACAGTTGATAAGAGAGAGGCACAGATCAAGAGTGAGAGGTGTGGAAATGAGTTACCTGAGAAGCTCGTGTGG
Organism: Petrolisthes manimaculis; assembly: GCA_034508575.1. Lineage (NCBI taxonomy): Eukaryota > Metazoa > Arthropoda > Malacostraca > Decapoda > Porcellanidae > Petrolisthes > Petrolisthes manimaculis. The sequence goes on along the minus strand of JAWZYT010007423.1, from coordinate 16,686 downwards.
AGTGACATGGAGAGATAGATTGACAAACGAAGAAGTGCGTGAACGATACAATGTGGATGTGGATGTGCTGGAGAGTGTGAAGAGGAACACCTTGAGGTGGTTCGGTCATGTAGAACGTATGGGGAGCGAGAGATTGGTCAAGAAGGTGTATGAGAGTGAGGTGGAGGGATGGAGAGGAAGAGGCAGACCAAGAACCAGATGGAAGGATGGAGTGAGTTAGGAGGTATATGAGCGAAGGAGGCGTTGGATGGGAGGAGGGATGCCAGTTAACAAGGGATAGGAATGCATGGAGGCATTTCATTTGTGGCCATCTCCCCGGGGATTAAGGCGTCTGGTGATAGATAGATATTAATGTTGACTTGGTAACCGTCTACTGTCAGCTAGCCAGGTGGTTTGTCATTTCAGTCTATATAGCAGCTGTATTCTCCAACAGTACCTCCCCACTCTCTCCCCAATAACTCGCCGGGTAGAAACAACCGTGGATGTACTTGTTTGGACGATGGGGGTATTTTCCTTCCATTAACTCGGGGCTGTACAGTCGGCGGTAATAGTCCAGTCGCCTCACTTGCTTCAGACTCGAGATTAAGTTAAGAAAACGTGTGCATTTCTCGAGTCCATAACGGTAGAGAATCATTAACTTGAGTCACTGAAACTAAAAATTAAGGGGGTGTGGGAGTAGGGGGACAGGTGACATACTTTTTACACACACCCGCCCCCCTAAGCCTGTCCCCTACTCCGGCACCCTCTTAAATACATTTCCTCGTGGCTTACTTTGATTGGTTAAGGGAGATGATATACAGTACTTTGGATAGACTGGAGCGCCTTGATTCCTCCAAACTCGGCAAAGAAACACACTCCCGTTTGTTGTAATATTTAAGTAGTTTGTTTCCAGACATAGTTCAGTAAAGAGAATTAATAATATCCCTATAGGTCACTCTTCATAGGGTCTGTTTTGCAGCCTCTGATTTTTTTTTTTTACTCAACGCTGTCTTCAAAGTTTGTCAGAAAATAGGAGATAAATGAGTCCTTTAGATATTGCCACGAAACAATCCCTATATCGAAGGAGGAGGAATCAGAAGTCACAAATTCTCTAACTGTTTTAGTGGCAAAATGCACATGTAGCCTTTAAATTGACCCATAGATTCCGTTAATTAATATAAGGGCGAGGTGTCGTAGTAATAATTTGTCAACCCTGTGTTAAAATATAAGTAAGTTGTAGACTAAAAATATATCTTTCTCCCACACAGGTGACTTGGCTGAAGGGTTCATCATCACGTTGTCCTTGGGAGAGAGAGAGATACTACTGATCAACTTCCACCAGTAAACAAACCAACCCTGAAGACGGAGGAATGCAGGCAGGAGGATGAACGAACACCAATGGAAAAAAATACTGGAATGTTATGCGCCGCAACAGCGAGTTGTGACATCAAGCAGGAAAGAAGAAACTTTTAGAATGTGGAGGAAAACACATTAATGCTAATTAATATCTTTTTATTTAACATTAATAAGCTGGTCAAGCTGGTGTTTTTGAAAGATTTGGTGTGGTGATGTTGGTACAGTAGCTTCTATCTTCTGCCAGTCACTCACAGCATCTTGGAAGTTGACGACACAGCTGGACCCAGTTCACCTCTGAAATTACCAGACGTTTCTCGTGGATTCGAATCTTCACAGCCAGTCTCTTTCTTTATCCACTCTGCCACCGCAACGTCAACTACTCCGTAATGTTTGTAGACCAACCCGTTGAGTGTGTACCTGTGGACAATAAATAAAACATTATTTTAAAATTACTCATATCTGAAGTTTCTACTCTACCTACATTATTACTTAAACTGCATGAGTTTTAAATACAAGTCTGTACAGTCACGAACACTAATAAGTATTCAGTTGAGTTTCAAATCCCTGTAGTCGGTAAAGATGCACAATTAGATATTCATTGGAATTACTTCCATGGTGAATTTAATTGGACTATTCAAAACTTCATGAAACCAAAGCTGTAGTATACTTATTAGTGGTCGTGACTGTACAGCCACAATCAAATATCCATCGATACTTTTTCCATCGTGGTATATATCTTGGGAATAAAGAACAACACGTGTATGACTGCAACAAAGAATAATAAAAATTGAAGGGGTTCAATTAACGTATTGTGTTGTATGATTATATTTTGATAAGATACCGATTTATTTGCACGATTGAAGGAAAGTGTTGGTAGTTATTTGATTGTGGCTGTACCTACAAAAATAATAATAAAATGAAGAATGTATATTTACTTAGCCTTTTACGTATTTACATGATTTAAGATTTCTATTTCAATACTTTACTGGTGGACATCAGATAACAACAAGGTCTTTGGGTAACTATATGTCACTCAACTTGTGTGTACGACTGAACATGTTAAGAGTAAGTGGGGAGGGATGTGTGTGTGTGTCTCCTAACGTGACGCAGGAAGTTGTGGAAGTGGCGGCGGTGGTGACGTAGGCGGCCAGCTGTAAATGGAAGAATATCATTATTAAACAACTGACAAATAAAATAAGCCTCAGAGCCTCGAGAAACAGGTCAAGTTAGACAAGGGGAGGTCAGGTTTAAGTTTCAATCCTCACAATAATCTAGTAAGTAAATAATAAAACACCAAAATATATATACATGAAAAAGTAAAATCAAAGTTAAAAAAAACATATTCCTTTGTGTACAGTCGGCAAAAATTAAATTGGAACACCTACTGATAATTATAGTTAATTTAAATAGTATGGGAGGTTGTAATACTTTTTTTTTCCCGACTGTACACGAATATCCTTGGCAATATGTTAAGGGGGACAGGCTTGGGGGGTGCAGGAGTAGGGGGACAGGCTTTCTACCCCTCCCCCTAAGCCTGTCAGACACCTATTCCCGCACCCCCCATAAACATAACATAATACACGCGTTCTTACCTTATTCTAGGATATGATTATGTTGTTGTGGACTGCTGGAGCCGGCTACAACCACACCACACACACACACACACAAGACAGACAGCGTGTAGGCAGGCAGGGAGGGAGGAGGTGTGAGCGTGTAGGCAGGGAGGTAGGAGGAGGTGTAGACAGCGTGTAGGCAGGCAGGCAGGGAGGGAGGAGGTGTGAGCGTGTAAGCAGGCAGGCAGGCAGGGAGGGAGGAGGTGTGAGCGTGTAGGCAGGGAGGTAGGAGGAGGTGTAGACAGCGTGTAGGCAGGCAGGGAGGTGGGAGGTGTGAGCGTGTAGGCAGGGAGGTAGGAGGTGTGAGCTGGGTGGAGGTCTGGCGGTCACTAACTCTCCCTCTTCGTTTTCTCAGCCACGTCAACTGCGCACCTTCTCAGCGCATTCGAGCCTGGGAACGAATCACACGTTTCAATTATCCACTTAAATATAATAGTGGCTGCATCATTTATGTTGTATGGAATATATTATTGTTTGTGATACAAACCCCTTTATAAATTACTAATAATTATTAAGGAACACTGTGATATAGTCAGAAAATTGATGGTAAATTGAGTCCTTCACATATTGCCACGAAACACCACCTATAGGGAAGGAGCTTGTTTCGTGGCATAGTCACCAAGAAATCAGAAGCTTCCAATTCTCTTAACACGATCACACTCTTTAATTTCACTAACAAAAACGGAAATTAGATCATTATTAATTGAATCATCTAGCTGGTACTGTACAGCCATGGCTGATAATGATAGACCACAGGGTACAAAGAGTGTTGGACAGCAACTAGACACAGTTCGAACCAGTGAAATTTCCAAACCATTCTTAACATAGAGAGAGGTTTAGAAGACTCACTTTTTCGAACTCTGTTCAATTGCTCTCCAACACTCCTTGGATCTTGGTCCAGCACTATCACCCGTAGTTTAAACAAATTTGAGGGCCCTTACTGGAACTCTATGAATTCTCCAAATAATCCAGGCCACAAAACGCTTCAGTGTTTCAAATAGGGAATCTGTTGCCTGGAGTAGTTTGGAGAATTCATAGAGCTCCAGTAAGGGCCCTCAACTTTGTTTAAACTACGGGTGTATGAGCCATGGTTGATGATTGTAGTATACATACAAATGATACAATACTCTTCCCTTCATATTGAGTGATGCTTCGAAGGTGTTGGTTTGTTGGGTAGGTGCTTCAGAGTGAGTGAGTGAAGAGCTTCAAGATGTTGGTTGATTGCTTCCTCTCTAGTCCACTAGATGGCCACATTTTATATATACAAGTCACTAACTCTGCTAACGTCAACAATAATAAATACAGATAAATACAGTTATTCTTTCATTTTCCTCACCTTCCCTTATATATATTAAGTGACCCTGTGATGTAATAACATTATTGGAGATAAATGAGTCCTTTAAACAGTACCACGAAACACCATCTATACAGAAAGAGCTTGTTTCGTGGCATAGTCAGGAGGAATCAGAAGTCCCAATTTAGTCTCCTACACGATCATAGGGTCATTATTAACTGTTTCACAATATAGATGATTAATGAATAGACTAGAATAAAGATACTCTCTCTTTCTCTTTCTCTCTCTCTCTCTCTCTCTCTCTCTCTCTCTCTCTCTCTCTCTCTCTCTCTCTCACACACACACAGGTAATAATGACACACCAGATAAGAGAAATGACTTTATTCATAGAGCAAAATTTACATTTAGACAAAAAGCTGAATGAAGACCGTGAGTGTGAAGTAAAGGGAGCAATCTCTCGTGGAAAACATTTAGAAAACTATTTAATTCCTCCAATCCAATGCCAGGAAACACACAAACAAACTACAGTACATCAGTATATACGAGTAAGAGGGAGTGGGGTGGGGGTGAGGGGGTGGGGGGGGTTTTGTTGTTAGCATTAGTGTGGAGGAATCAACAGCCCTCCAAACTTGTCCCTAAAACATTGCCCTCCAAACTGTTTTTTTTATTTATATCATTTTTTTACTTATTAGTGTGATGATGATTTTGGGTTGTTGATAGACGAACCCAAAACTTATTTATACCTTATTTAATTGTGACTTTTTATTGACTGACTGACTGACTGACTGACACGTGTAGATTTGGTACCGTACAACACGTGCATTGACTTGTAGGTAGGCAACACGTACGTACACTACCTATAGGACTCCCACACGTGCATTGACTGGTAGGTAGGCAACACGTACGTACCCTACCTAGGACTCCCACACGTGCACACATGGAGTTTGTTAGTTAGTTCGTTCGTTTGTTTGTTTGTTTGTTTAGCTACACGTGCACTGGGGTACCCAAAAAAATACGTGCATTGGTACATACCATAAAACACGTACACTGGTAGTTCAACACGTGCCCTGGTACCAAAAAACACGTGCATTGATATCAGATAACAACACGTGCCTGCCTGCCTACCTGCCCTATAGTTTGTTGGTACCTGTACGTGTATTGCTAGAGACACGTGCACTGGTAGGTAACACGTACCCAGTAAAATGTCACGTGTAATTATTATAAAGACAAAAAATGGCCAGCCAACGGAAGGAAGGAAAGAAGGAAGGTAGGATTGAAGGAAAGAAGGAAGGTAGGAAGGAAGGTAGGATTGAAGGAAAGAAGGAAGGAACGAAGGAAGGTAGGAAGGTAGGAAGGAAAGAAGGAAGGTAGGATTGAAGGAAAGGAGGAAGGTAGGAAGGAAAGGAGGAAGGAGAGGAGTAAGGTAGGAAGGAAAGGAGGAAGGTAGGAAGGAAAGGAGAAAGGTAGGAAGGAAAGGAGGAAGGTAGAAAGGAAAGGAGGAAGGTAGGAAGGAAAGGAAAAAGGTAGGTAGGAAGGAAAGGAAAAAGGTAGGAGGGAAAGGAGGAAGGTAGGAAAGAAATAGGTTGGCTCTATAAGGCTAAGAGGAAATGGTGGTAGTGGTGATGGTAGTAGTGGTGATGGTAGTAGTGGTGATGGTAGTGGTGGTTTACTCAATTAACACACCCCGCCAGCTTACACACACACACACACACACACACACATACACACACACACATACGGGTTATACACAAATGCATAAACTCACCCACATACAATACATCAACCCCAATTCACACACACACACACACACACATACAATATACATCAATCCAAAATTTCTCTCTCTTACACACACACACACAAACACAAAACTCTCCCACCTCCCTCTCTCTCTCTCTCTCTCTCTCACACACACACACACACACACACAGCTGACGGGAGGTACTGAGGGTGTATAAGATAATAAATGCCTTCCTTTACTTTCTATTACATTATTTACTCTACACACTAGAAGCCTCGGTGCCAAAAAAGGCTTTAAATATTGTGTGAATTTGAAAAAAAAAATGGATTGAAAAAATATTGTATGGATTCATTTAAAAGATTTGTTTAAAAAGTTTTATAGATGATGATTGAAAATTGGAAAAATATTTGCATAACGATAGAAATTGTTTATAATAATAATAATAATAGATTCAGACCTAAATATTCGACGTAGTGTACGCATTTATATATTTTTTTTTTATTTAATTTGCATATGGCTTAAGGACATATTTTACAAAGCAGGTAGAATGAGTATTTTTTTTAATATATATATATATGTATGTATGTATATATATAATATGTATAATATGTATATAATGTCATCGCACTACATATATTCTATAATTATATTCTGTAGGTGCGGGATCTCACTTTAACACAGTCTATTTATTACATAGACTGTATGTACGGTACTAGTTATTTATTTGTTATATATTTATAGGCTATCAACACTTGTCTTCTACAACATCAACAACACAAGTTTCATTCGTTCTCCGTCCTTCGTTTTCAAGTGAAATTATTATCATTATTATAAAAATTATCATTATTATTATTATTATTATTATTATTTTTCTGGTGATATTTTAATTTTTCGGGTGAGATTAGTATATTTTTTCACCTTTCAGATTAACGAGTGTGTTCTTTATATAATTCAATAAATAATATATATAACAATTTACACCCATCAAATAGACGGGTTTTTTTTTTTAAGACAATGCCTTTCAGAACAGTAACAAAACGACCCAGTGATGTAGTCAGAAAATTAAGAGGTAAATGAGTCCTTCAAATATTGCCACGAAACACACACACCTATAAGGAAGGAAGGAGCTTGTTTCGTGGCATGGTAAGGAGGAATCAGAAGCCCCCAATTCTCATACATGGGATCACCAAGTCTTTAATATATACAGTACACAGGGTTGAAGGACGGAGGAAGGAGAGCCCCAGAGAACGAAGGAAAGTGTGTGTGTTGGTGTAATACGATTCTCATTCATTCATAACTTTCTCACTGTTTACCTACTCTGTGACATTGGTATTTATCTATTCATTTCCTTTATTATCAAATTCATATTGTTAACTGTCCACTTTCTCACTTTCATCCATATCCTTCATCTCCCAACACACACACACACACACACACATCCATTTCCTTCATCTTACAACACACACACACACACTTCATTCATCTTACAACACACACACATACACACTTCCTTCATCTTACAACACACACACACACATCCATTTCCTTCATCTTACAACACACACACACACACACTTCCTTCATCTTACAACACACACACACATCCATTTCCTTCATCTCCCAACATACACACACTTGCTTCATCTTACAACACACACACACACACACACACACACACGAGCACACCTTCAATATAATAGGATAACTTATCTGGCTTTCATCTCACTTGACTAAAAAGTAAAAAAACAATATAATTGAGGATTAACTAACTTTCCTTCCTTCCTTCCTTCTGAACAAAGAGGCAGAATATATCACCCTCCTGTCTGTCTGTGTGTGTCAACAATACCAGTGTGTGTGAAGGTGTAGGTGTGTGTGTGTGTGTGTGTGTGACGTGGAAAGATACGGGTGAACTTTAAGATGGTTTGTTGGTTTGAATTGTGAAGCATCTATTGAAGCAAATGAATCCTCAATGAGATATAGGACTCTGAACCCTATCAATGTACAGTACACTCGTGATACACAATTTCTGACGAATGTGTTAGTAGACAGCTTCAAATCGCCTGTTATAGCTCATTACCTCACCCAGTACACCTATAGGAGCCGAGTGGGAATGCTGGGTACAGCCATGGCTCATAGTGCTTCACCAGGGTCCAAGGAGTGTTGGAAAGTAACTGAACAGGGTTCGAAAAAGTGAGTCTTCTAAACCTCTCTCAACGTTGAGAATGGTTTGGAAAATTCACTTGTTCGAACTCTGTTCAGTTGCTCACCAACACTCCTTGGACCCTGGTGAAGCACTATCAGCCACGACTGTACCTATGTGTGGTGTCTATCATTCGTCTCTGGTCAGAAATTATGTATCACGAGTGTATAATTAGGGAATGTGTTTTGTGGGATAGTTTGAAAGAATCACAGACCTTCTAATTCACCAACAAGGAAACTTACCCTTAATTTACCTACCAACCGTCCTACCTACCTGCCTACTTACCCACCCACCTACCAACCGTCCTACCTACCCACCTGCCTTCCTACCCACCTGCCTTCCTACCCACCTACATCTGACTTGACTCATTCAGGTGTGTGTGTGTGAAGGGAATAGTCTCTGGAGGTCAAAGTGGAGGAGAACTGATTCCTCCAATCTATGCCAGGCAACAGAATACCTCGATATAAGAGCATAGGGTGTGTTTGTTGGCATAGTTTGGAGGAATCAAGTGACCACCTATTCACCAACATGACATTTTTTCCTCTTGGGTATGGGATTTTGTGAAGACTTATGATTCCTCCAAGCTAAGCCACAAAACAGATTCCCACGCCAGTATTCTGAAGGGAGACTCCTGTTGTTTGGCATAGTTTGGAGGAATTGGTAGCCCTCCACTTCACCCAATAGAGGGACCCTGTGATGTGATGTAGTCAGAAAATTGGAGGTAAAGGAGTCCTTCAAACACTGCCACGAACACACACACCTATATACAGTAGAAGGAGCTTGTTTTGTGGCATAGTCAGGAGGAATCAGAAGCCACCAGGTCCCATACACGATCACAGGGTCCCTTAAGGAGAGAGTATACTTTTGGTACATTGGAGTGCCTTGATTCCTCCAAAGTATACCAGGAAACAGACCCAGATGAAGAAATATAATGGTATCCTGTTGCCTGGAATAGTTTGGAGGAATCATTATCACCAAAAATATCCAAACTATACCCTCCCCTTAAAGTTACATCAGTGAAGGTGAGAATATAACGTTGTAAATGAAGGAAGTACATCTATAATATACAATAAACCTAAGACTGTATATACACATTGTACAGTTTGTTTGTTTTTTTGATATGCTGTTGTAGGTATTGTCTCGTTGCCATAGTTACATAGAGCACTAAGACGACGACTGACTGATTAACTGACTGACTGACTTACTGACCAATTAACTGACTGACTGACTGACTGACTGACTGACTGACTGATTAACTGACTGACTGACTGACTGACCGATTAACTGACTGACTGACTAATTACCTGCCTGCCTGACTGACTGACTAATTGCCTGCCTGACTGACTGACTAAATGACCAGAAATTTTATTACCCTATTAAAAAAAAAAAAAAAAAAAAAATGACTATATTTTTTTTCAACACCCAAGGGAAAATCAGTAGTAGTCAAAGGGCCAATACTATGTTCTATTTACTGATGCCCAACACAACACTCAGCCTGACGAGAGGGAGAAAAAATAATTGAGTGTAAATGGAAGAGGAAATAGAAAAGAACAAGAGTATAAAGAGAGAGAGAATAAAAAAAAATAAACACCATTCGAGCAAGAGTCATTATTTTTATGGTTAAGGTTTCTCTGTTGTTTCTACCCTGTATGCAAGAACATTATTGGTGGTGGTGGTGGTGGTGGTGGTGTTGACGACGGCGTGGTATTGTACCGATACGATGACTACCATAGACAAACTACAGAGCCATCAATACCGACACCAAGCCATTGTAAACATCACCAATTATTATTAAAATGAAACAAAACGAACAAACGATGACTCCAGTTTTCCCATAAAATAATATTACTTTCCCCAATAAACTCTCCTCCTTGATTGGTGTTCATTTAAGAGACCTTGTGATTTAGTGAAAAAATTGGAGATAAATGAATCCTTCAAAATAATAACGCCATAAAACACACACCTCTATGGAAGGAGCTTGTTTCGTGGCATAGTTAGGAGGAATCAGAAGTCTTCGATTCTCATATACACAATCACAGGGTTCTTACATAAATGGGTAGGTTGTACAATGTTGGAAAATCAGGAGCATGTAAATGATTCCTCCAAACTATTTCAAACAACCAGATCATCATTATTTTTGTTAATCTGGTCCTGTTTCCTGGTATAGTTTGGAGGAATCAAGACACTCTAATCTACCAAAAGTATACTATCCCCTTAAGGACCCTGTGATGTAGTCAGAAAATAGGAGGTTTGGGGAGTCCTTCAAACATTGCCACGAAACGCCACCCATATGGAATGAGTTTGTTTCGTGGCTTGGTTAGGAGGAATCAGAAGCCTCCCATTTTTATACATGATCACAGGGTCCTTAATCAGGTGGCCTCTCGGGTTTGTTGACGTTTAATGACTCGGACACATTTTCGTTCGTCTTCGGTCTCTTTTCCTCCGTTCTTGGGTCTAAAATTGTTACGTCCTGATACATGGGTGTTTCTCCAACCTTATGAGAGTAAGCTGTAGGACGAAGGAACCTTAGTTTGACTAGAGGAGGAATCAGAGACCTTCCAATTCATCAACAAGAGAATTTTCCTTAGGGCTCTTTACAATAGAGTCCCCAAGTACAGTACCTGAAACCACAGTAGTAAAGACTCCATCACCTAGGACCCAAATAGTAAGGACCCCAGCTCTTAGGACCCCAGCTCTTAGGACCCCAGCAAGGATACTGGTCCACTGTAAGACTCTTTCAAAGCTCATGTGGGATTTTTACTGTGCCACAAACCAGAGAAGACACACCTAAGAAACATAATAAAAGGAGGGGACAGATAGTGGCTGTAAAAGTGGTAGGAGGGTTGGGGTTGTGGTGATGGTGTGTGGATGTAGGTGACAGAAGATGTGGTGGTGAGGACAGAGTGTGTGGTGGTAGTGGTAGTGGTAGTGGTGGTGTGGTAAAGGCATATGGTGTAGGTAGTGGTTGTAGTGGTGGTAGAGACAGAGGTTGTGATGGTAACTATGGTGATGGTTGTAGTGTAGTTGTGAGCTAAGATGGTCACAGTTTAGATGCTCCACACATCAACCCTCACGGCCATTTATGATCATTTATAACAAATATGGAACGGCCATTTACAAAACAATTTAGTCTTTAAAATATCACACAGACGTTAGCCCAACCTCTGGCGCAACTAAAGATTGGCAAAGCTCACTTTGCCTTTCACAGAAAGGAGTGAACAGTGTGGCCAGACCAGGCTTGGGACCAGACCAGGCAAGAGGCAAGACCAGGTAAGGAACCTGTATTGATTAGGCAAGGCTGCAGACCAAACCAGGTCATATGAAACTTTGGTCAAAACTCAACAAATACATACACCAAAGTTACTGATTAATTCAGGAACAGATCAGACCAGACCAGGTCAGTAACCAAACCAAACCTGATTAAAGGTGAGGCCAGACCAGATGTGGGAACTATAACAGACCATCACACAATGGGTCCAGTAATTATATGAGACCAGGGACCAAACCTGACCAGGCCACACTTATATATACAATCATATACATACACAATATATACTGTATGCATAATATAGATCTATACATGTACGTACATTTTACTACATACATGTACATGTATATCCCTATTATACATATATGGAGTAGTGTTGGTGATGAGTGTGAGGTGTGGGCTGTCTGTAAGGGTTAGTGAAGTGGACTGACATCACCTATCATAATAATAATAATAATAATAATAATAATAATAATAATAATAATAATAATAATAATAATAATAATAATAATAATAATAGTGACCACTGGCCTATACATTGGGTGGTCTTTACAAGCATGGCAACATAACTCTAGTAATACTGTGCTGAGGAGGACAGGACTGGACTGGCCACTCCCTCCCCTGTGACAAACACCAACCAGAATTATTACACAACAATGCATATACTGCACCTTTGTCACTATAGGACCACGAGGCGCCCCGCTATATTATACCCTGGATATAGTGTTGTAGGCAAGAACATGTGTGGTGTTAACGATGGCTTGGTACCACTACGATGGCTGTGTATTGTGTCTCGGGAGGCATCGTACCATTACTGCATGCCCGGCCATCATCGTACCAACAAACACCACCACTGTTCTTGCATAAAACCCATAACCCGAGAAGTTTAGGACCCTGTGATCGTGTATGAAACTTGGTGGCTTCTGATTCCTCCTGACTATGCCATGAAACAATCTCCTTCAATATAGGTGTGTGTGTTTCATGGCAATATAATTATGAAGAACTCACTAACCTCCAATTTTCTTACTACATCTCGGGTCCCATAAAAGATCAAATATAAACATCCTACTAACGACAGACAAGTGATTTAACAACATAACAATGTGTTAATAATAATGTATAGTGGTGGTGGTAGTGGTAGTAGTGGTGGTGACATGCTTCGAGGGATATCACAGGGAGTAAGTGCATATATTGCTTATAAATGGTAAATACAGTACAATAGTAACAAAATTATAAGGACTACGCTCCATTTGGTTTAGGGACCCCGTGATGTTGTCAGAAAATTGGAGGTTAGTGAGTCCTTCAAATGTTGCCACGAAACTCCACTCCTATTGAAGGAGTTTGTTTCGTGACACACTCAGGAGGAATCAGAAGCCACCCATTTTCACACACAATCACAGGGTCCTTGAAGGAGACTCTCTTGTTAGTGAGTTTGGGGTTTGGGTTCTGATTCCTCCACACAACACATCACGAAACACATTGTACATAGTAGTATACCCAAGTGTTAGTTCACATCCTTACATAGTTTGAAGGAATCATAGTTGCCCTCATGAAATTTAATAACAAGAATGTGTCTCCCCTTCTAACAAAACCATAAAATATAAATGAATAAACAACAACAACAAAAACCTTCTATACGTTTATTGTAACATCCGTCGATTCACCAGCAGGGAAAAAATAAAACATAAAATAAGATAAAACGATGGACCAGGCGAATACGATGGTCCGGTACGATGGCCTCATGTACAGTTTGTCCACTCAGGCATCCATCGTAGTGGTCATCGTCATGGCTTGGTTGCTCTATTAAATTATTGTTATCGTTTTTTTATTTTTTTCCTTACTGATGGACCCCAGTTAGGAATGGGAAGATTGTGGGGAAAAATTGACTCATTAAGATGTACTCATGAACACGGGATAACACACATACATACACATACACACATACATACACATACACACATAATTATATAACACACACACACATACATACATAAACACACACATACACACACATACATACATAAACACACACACACATACATGAACACACATAAACACACACATACACACACACACATACATAAACACACACACACACACACACATAACATATTGTAGGCTTCATTCATCAACAACATCAACCCCGACACATTAGAGAATATAGTATTCTTTTGGTACATAAAAATACCTTGGTTCCTCCTTTGCTTCTCAACTTAATTTAGTCGTCACAAGAGTACAAAGGGAAAATTTAATATAGTAATAAATATAGAATGGGTTTCAATGATTACTATATGACCCTATTTGAAGTTATAGGAATATTGTCACACATACGACCTACTGTTACCTTTTGTACAGGTTAATGAGTTACCTGCCCATCTCTCTCTCTCTCTCTCTCTCCTCTCTCTCTCTCTCTCTCTCTCTCTCTCTCTCTCTCTCTCTCTCTCTCTCTCTCTCTCTCTCTCTCTCTCTCTCTCTCTCTCTCTCTCTTCTCTCTCTCTCTCTCTCTCTCTCTCTCTCCTCTCTCTCTCTCTCTCTCTCTCTCTCTCTCTCTCTCTCTCTCTCTCTCTCTCTCTCTCTCTCTCTCTATCTCTCTCTCTCTCTCTCTCTCTCTCTCTCTCTCTCTCTCTCTCTCTCTCTCTCTCTCTCTCTCTCTCTCTCTCTCTCTCTCTCTCTCTCTCTCTCTCTCTCTCTCTCTATCTCTCTCTCTCTCTCTCTCTCTCTCTCTATCTCTCTCTCTCTCTCTCTCTTTTCATATATTTGGCTATTTCATCCCTTTAATATTTGTCTCCTGGTTCAACTTTCTTACACAGGTGCAAATTGGAGTGCTACAGAGTTCTCCAAATATACCCATAAAACAGGCGACCCATATGAGATAGTCTGTTCGTGGCATAGTTTGGAGGAATCAGTAGCCATCAATTCGCTCACAAAATATTCACAACATTAGTTTTTTGTCTTATTTCTGTCTCTTGTCAACATAATTATATATTCAATTATCATGCTCAATAATATATTCATTAATTCTCAACTCATTTCCTTCTCAGTATATTTCATTCATCATTCATAATAAACCTTAACGTCTTGTTCAATTCTCTAATCATTTCGTTCACTTCTCAACTTTTTCGTTCCATTCTCATCACTTTCATTTACTGTACTGTACATCTCAATCTCTCTTTCAATTTCTCAATATACTGTACTCAATACCTGTTACACACACACACACACACATAGATAAGAATATTAATTTACCTTACTCACTCAATTACAAGAATAACTATTGACTTTACTCAAAGATAAGAATAATTTCTGACCTCACACTCATTGATAAGAATAATTACTGATTTTACTCATTCAATTACAAGAATAACTATTGACTTTATTCAAAGATAAGAATAATTTCTGACCTCATTCATTCATAGATAAGAATAATTTCTGACCTCACTCACTCATTGATAAGAATAATTTCTGACCTCACTCACTCATAGATAAGAATAATTACTGACTTTACCCATTCAAAGATAAGAATAATTTCTGACCTCACTCTAACCACAAATAGTTAAGAGTTTCCCACAACAACCATATTATGTACAAAACTCAGTAAATAAATTCCTATAGGCTTTTGTTAAATATATACACACTGAAGTTTGCATGCACAATAAATATTAACAAGTTCATTATTATTTCTTAGCAGTCTACTCTCAAAATAGTCTCTTAAACTTTAAAGGCTGATAAAGATATATATATATATATATATTTATATATATTTATATTTATTTACTTATCCTGGAGTTCAGTATCTGTACATTTGTTTAAAGTTATTATTAATTATTATTATTACTATTATTATTAATTATTATTATTGTTATTATTATTCACCGGAACATACGAACCGACACACACACATACTGAGTAAGAGACTGATGTTCCGTATGCAAGAACATCCGTGGTGTGGACGATAGCATGGTACCGGTACGACGGCTCTGTCGTTGTTAGTCTACAGAACCACGGTGTCGGTACCACACCATCGTTAGTATACACCATGGATGTTGTTGAATATAAACATTGGTACTCTCCCCTCCACTACTACTTCTAGAGGTGCTGGGTAGTAAAGACAAAGGTAGTGTGGATAGTTTTCTTAGCATTGTTGTGGTACCTGGCCAATAATTATCACCCACATTGGCTAGTAAAAAAAGCAAAGTTTATTAGTATGGTAAATGACACACTCTCTAGTAAACAACAAAATATTATAGTGGTCATTTTCTATTTAAAAACAAAATATTATAATGTCATTTTCTATTTAAAAACAAAATTATAGTGGTCATTTTCTATTTAAAAACAAAATTATAGTGGTCATTTTCTATTAAAAACAAAATTATAGAGGTACTTTTCTATTAAACGACAAAATTATAATGGTACTTTTCTATTAGAAACAAATTATATTGATCATTTTCTATTTAAGAACAAATTTATAGAGGTTATTTTTTATTGAAGAACAAAATTAGAGGTTATTTTCTATTGAAGAACAAAGTTATAGTGGATATTTTCTTAGAATGGAGGTACAGTTGCCAAGAAAGGTATTGCGACAAATCTTGATAGAACTTTAACCATAGTAATATCCACAACTATTTGTAGGGACTATAAGCATGTATAACAGAAGGAAATATACATATCCTTCTGTAATACATACTTAAAATATAGCATTTATAACTATAGGAAATATACATATCCTTCTATAATACATACAGTACTTATAATCCCTACAAACAACTATGGACAGTAATATATTTAATGTTGTATCAATAGTTGTCGCAATACCTTTTTTGGCAACTGTACCATTTCATTATAACCCACTTGGCTATTAGACTAATGTATAATGATCATTTCCATAACAAAGGTATATTGGTCATTCTATTATTATGTAGGTAAATGATCAATAATATAACCTATTCACTATTGAAGCTCAAAGGTATATTGGTCCTTTAATTAATCTGGAGGTACAGTAACAAAAACAAAATTTAAAATATGGGAACCACCCTAACATTGAAATAAATTATTCATAGGAAGGTTCCAATACTTTTTATTTTTTTTTGCAACTGTACCTGACCAAAATGTGTCCCTCTAATTATACCTCACTGAACATTGAAGCAACCAACACTAGTACTGGTTATTTAATATTATCCTATGAAGGGTTCAGTCATGTCACCACCTGGTAAAATGGAACGCACCTATTCCTCCGAG
>JAWZYT010007422.1:0-17500 GCA_034508575.1 Petrolisthes manimaculis | reverse complement strand
GCTACATTATAATTAAAATATAAATACATACTTATACAGATAAAACTGCTATATATACCAGATTTGAGAAATATTCCGCGTGGGATGTATGGTAGGCAACGTCACATGAATATCACATTAGGCAACTCACTAGTCACTACTGCCAAGTGTAATGAAAGGTATACAAAGTTCAAAATAATTGCTTTGCCCTCAAAATTCAGATAATTTATAAAACTACAGTATACAGCCTTATTATGAAAATTTATCATTTAATAATAGAGAGAGAGAGAGAGAGAGAGAGAGAGAGAGAGAGAGAGAGAGAGAGAGGTCATCATTAGGGAGAAAGATATTTTAAAGAGAAAGGTGATGTGTCCAGTGCGCAGACTCGTGCCAACCCCACCCCACCCCACCCCCGGGGCCAAGACACACTGTAAAGAGTAGACTTATATTATACCGATAAAGGGACGTGGTGATGTAGCCAGAAAAGTGGAGGTAAATAAGTCTTTAATATAATGCCACGAAACACCACTTATATGGAAGAGGAATCAGAAGCCTCCATTTCCCATACACGAACACAGGGTTCTTACCATACATACATCTTATTACTAAACTACTGATAATATACCTAAAAATATACAATTAAATGCTAAACTATTGTTAATATGCCTACTTATAATACAGTTTAATGCTAGGCTTCTAATATTGGCATGAATATATAATATATAATTAGGCAGTATTTTGTGGGGAACATTTTCACTTTTCTCTCAGGTATTCAATTATTGTTTTCATAATGTCAAAGTAATCAGAATTTGCAACATTTTCTATTCACTTATATATAAAAGAAAAATGCGATTATTTTTCATTTTATTTAATGCATTTAAATTATCCAGTCGTTAAATTATTCATTCATTAAGGTATTTATGAGAATTAGTATGAATTCTGGTCACATTTTCCTCCCCTGGTTGATATTTTTAGAGCGCCCTTTGTAGTAAAAATAGTCTTTGCATCATTAACATGCATTGGTAACATTTTTCCTTTGCGTATTGGAGGTATTTGGATGAGAGAGAGAGAGAGAGAGAGGGGGTGGGGGTAGGGTAGGGATGGGATGGGATCGGGAATTTTAAATAAATATGTAAATATTTGTATCTCTTTTAAAATATTGCCCATTTTTCACCTTCAATTTAATGACCTAGCTTTGACTTCACACGACATACCACCGTAGCAACACATATCTAATAATAGCTATAGATAGTTTGGGTTTGTTATGGTCTATTCGGGAGTGGCAGATGTGAAAGATACACTGTACAGATTTTTTCACTCTCTGTTAACTCGCTGGCTACCCATTATAAACTTAAAAATAAAGAACGGCCTCATCATCATTATTTCCTTCGTCATACCTAAAGAGAACACTCACAACTTCTATCATAAGCCTTACCAATACGGCTTTATTACTTTAACCATACAAATAGTAGTGCTTAGGTGCCACATCTAATAAGACTCGAGGATGAGGCTGAGGTGCCACATCTACGACTCTAGGATGAGATCAGACCAAAACAAACCCATTAAATGGAGTAAAAGATGTTATTATAGTACAGTATGTATTGAATTTATAGTACAGTATGTATTGAATTTATAGTACAGTATGTATTGAATTTATAGTACAGTATGTATTGTACATACTTGTACCTGTATAGTCCAGTATGTTCAGATAATTTATGGACATCCTGTAAATGTATTCCCTAATGTTCTCCTTTGGTGACTTCACTAACCAAGTTCCGACAGGTCTGAGTTTGACATCAGCAGCTGCAATGGCGACCTGGATCAGGATCTGGAGGGCGCGCTAAGGGCCATAGAGGGCGAGGAGTTGGTGAGTGAACCATACACATACTGTACATAGATTTCACATGAACAAAATGTCACAGAACCAAACATTTCACAGTAGCTAAAATTTCACAGAAGATAAAATTTCTCTGGAGCTCAATTTTCACAATACTGTAACTAAAATTCCACAGTAAAATAAATTTCCCCTTATATAAAATTTCACAATAATCAAGGCTTAATTACCAGTTGTCGAAATACCACACTTAACACATTAAAAATTCACAGTAGGTTAAACATTACAGTAGCTCTGACTAGCTTGGAAAGGTCTGGAAATAGAAGGGAAAGTAAAGGATGGAATGAAAGAAGATGCCTGGGGAAGAGGCTGCCTCCAGTGGCTGATTGAGAGAGAGAGAGAGAGAGAGAGACTACATAAAGTTACACTGATACACAAACCACACTTATCTTATAGTTTAAAGGAGGCCGGTGGTCTGTCCTTAGTAATGTAAAAGCACAGTAACATACAGTAGTAGGAAGACAGAATAACAGAGAGAGAGAGAGAGAGAGAGAGAGAGAGAGAGAGAGAGAGAGAGAGAGAGAGAGAGAGAGATAGAGATAGAGATAGAGCCTGGTTTCCATGGAGTCTCCCAGGTAACCAAGGCTGACGGTACCTGGTTGTGGCGGTGGGGGTAGTAGTAATAATAGTAAATAGTTGTGGTGGGGGTAGTGATGGTGGGGATAGTAATAAAGGTGGTGGTGGTGATGGGGTTAGTGGTGATGGTGGTGGTGGTGAATGATAGTGATAGAAGTGGTGCTGATTCCAAATTAGTGACCTTTTACTTCATCTCGATCATTGACCCCATGTATCCAAATTGGTGACCTTTACCACATTTGACTCATTCTGTTCACCAAACACTTACCCCATGTATGCCAACATGTGACTTGTGTTGGTTGTTACAGGTGGACCCGAGGGACCTGGCCATCGTCCGGTTCACCCCCTCTGCCACCGACCCCCACTCAGACTATGCTGACGAGGTCTACTTCCCCCCCATCAAGGACCCCCACGCACCCCCTCCACAGCCCACCCCTGACCAGGTCAGTCATCAAAAGCTGTTAATTTTATCCATGTTATGTTCTCTATTTTCTTTAATATTAAGGGAGGTGAGGAATAAATAATCCAGCCATCTCTAAACAATGGCTGACTAACTTTACCTTTCTCTAATTGACATGAAATATTAAATATTTATTGAAAGAAATCACTCCTGACCACCAGTGATTAACGATAATTTCATTGAACCCATAGACAATAAATTATCTCTACTAAAAGCATAAATAATTGCTTGGTTATTTTGAAATGTCAGCATCTCTCAACAAATCTTTATCAAATCTGGCATGGAGGTCCAGATGCCACCCAGAATAATGTTTGAATGAAAACCTTGATCCAAGTTTCCTCTGGAGTAATATCTGGGGTAATAACTAAGATAATATCTCCAATCTCACTGTTTTCTCTGTCTTAAAAAGAAAAGGAATAAAATGAAAAAAAAAAAAACACACAAAACAAACGACATACTGTATTTCCTTTCATACCGCTGATGGAAGTGAGGTCTCTGACTCTGTTTATATTTCAGGACGGGGACGGAAGGAGTGAGGAGGACGGAGGCGAGGGGGACGGCGGAGAAGGCAATGAGGTAGAAGAGGGAGACGGGGAGGGAGAAGGAAGAGAAGTAGCAAGGGATGATCAAGAGAACAACAGCCTCTCTCCCATGCCCTCCCACCCTCTGTCCCAGCCCCAGCCTTCTTCTCCAGACACCGCCCCTCCCAACGATAACGAGGATGACCGAGCCCACAACTACATCTCCTATTATGGTGTGTGTGTGTCCAAAAGTTTGTCTAGTTTCATTTGTAATACCTAAACATAAATGTATTTAAAGAGGTCATATATTTCAGTGGATTCAGTGTGACTCATTCTTTCAAATAATACAGTACAACAAAACAGCTCCCCTACTCAAATACTGAGGTACTGTGCTGTAAACTGTATCCTGGCATAGTTTGGAGGAATGTGTACCCCTTCAATGCACACAAAATATGCGATCCCCCTTTAACTAAAGGAAAATGTGTCACAGAAAGGTTAAAAGGTGAATGACATTAGAGTATTATAAAGTTGTCCAGTAGTGTTTGTGAAAGACTGATAATGCTAGCTAACTTTTGCATTAGGGTGTTGGACAGAAAAGGAGTATGATTGAGTACAGTTCCCTGTTTAGTGCCTTCTCTATTTACTTGTTTACTTTCACTCATGTATTTCTGTGTTACGTTTTATGAACTTCATTTATATTCTAATTACTGAATTGTCCCAGTTTGTATCTTTAGCTTTCTACTTTCCATGGGGCTAACATACTGTATATTTTCCTACAAAGTATTATAACACACAATACATTTGATACCATAGCTCAAGTGTTTAATGTACCATATGTGGGAATCTTGTATAGTACTATTAGTTTTACTGTATTGTGTTATAATAGTGAAATCTTACCAGTTAGTGACTCCAGCAATATGTAGGAGGAGTTTGTAGGTGTATGGCTGCTTTATAAGATATCATTAAAATGTTACTGATATAAATCTACTTTGTTGACTTTAAATAAGATTCTTGTGGAACTTTTTGTCTTTATCGTATTACCTCTTTTCTAACTATGTCTTCAAACCAAGTTGATATTTTACATGCCTATTTGAGGTTATGTGAATTTCAAGTCTACAGGCTCTTATTGCCATATTATTTTTATGAGGAATTTAGAGAGATAATGGAAAATATTACATAATAGAACCTAGTTGAATTTAATTTAACTTTTGAATAACAGGCCTTTTCAATCATTGTTCAGGTGTTAAATACTAACCTAACCAAAGTTAACCCAAAAACTACTTCCTGTACTCCCTCCTGATTCATCGTGTTGCCTCCCCAGACGACCAAGGATACCAGAATGATGTATATCAGAATCCCTATGACTACCAACATAACCCAGTCTTTGGTAAGCGGTCATCCTTCCGGCCGCACCCTGGTCCCAGCTCCGAACACAACAACCCCAATGTCAATTACCAACCCTTCCTCAACAAGCTGGCTGATTTCATGAATGAGTACAGGTAAGTAGGTATCCTTCCCTCACAACCTAAGGAAAATTAACTACCTCCCCTTCCTCGACAAGTCTCCTGCACTGTGGTGTTGTCTGCAGAGATGTACGACGGTGTTAGTTACAAATTTTTGTATTACAACCCAGCCATATGAGGACCAAGGCCCAGTGGGGGGAGTCAACTTGTTCTTTCTCCCTCTCTACTACAACCACTTTAACAATATACAGTTTTTTGGGAAATGGTCCTCATATTACATCTGCATAGTACAATACTGTATATTGTTTCTTATCATAAAATGTAATTCCTCTACTTGTTCTTTATCCAATGAAGAATGGTCATATATACAGAAGTACTATAGGCTATATATAGTCCAGTGCCATGTCCAGTAGGTTTTCCTCAATTAATTCAGCATATCAATAGCTAATACTCATGTGCAGTATTTAAATTGTTGCAAATTACTTTTAAAGAATGCAAAGCTAAATATGGTGTATTTGTGAGTCAAACAATGCCTAGATATATGAGTCACAATAATAATACTCTGACATACATGCCGTCCCAAGTCAGTCACTCAGCTTACTAGTTCGTCCTCCTTTCCTTGGTCTCCCTTCAGTGCATCCTATCCCCTAGTTCATTTTTTTCACCCGCTTCATATGACTCTCACTGTTGTGTTGCCATCAGTGATTTCTTTACAGTCAGTTAACCATTTACAAGTTGGCAGATGCTAAAGAATTTTGAACACAAGATAAGCAGCATAATTAGCTGAGAGTACATGTGAATAAGTAATGTGAGTGAAATTAGTACATCAATTGAATGGGTGGAAATATAACAGTACATGGACATGAATAATAAAAAACTGATTGAAATAACAGGAAATAAAGTTATTGAGGAGCAGGGAGTGTTCAGAAAGGGTAGAGGATGTATGGACTAGATATTTGCATTACAATCAGCAGTGGAGAAATATATTGGGAAGGGTAAGAAGTTGTATGCTGCCTTCATGGACTTGGAGAAGGCATACAATAGGGTTGATAGGAGAGCTATGACAGAATGTTGAGTATTTCGTCAGTGTTTGCTGAAAGATATTGAGGCCTTTTATGCAGAGGCAAAAACATGTGTGCTGATAGAGGGTATCTAAGTGAAAATTTTAATATATGTTAAGGGCTGAGACAGGGGTGTGACCTGTCATCATGACTGTTCAATATATATATGGATGGTTGTATGAGAGAGATGAAGGGCAAAGTGGATGGCCTGGGGGTGAAGCTGACATTGACTGGAGTAAATTGGTCCTTGGTGGCAAGTTTATTTTCCGGATGACACTGTGCTGATGGCTGAGAGTGAAAGGAAGTTACAGAGATGAGTTTCAGTTTGTTTGTAAATGAAGGCAACTGAAGGTGAATGTTGGTAAAAGTAAGGTGACGGCATTTGAGAGGACAGAAACTGAAGTGATTGACTTTGCCACACCCTACAGAGTGGGAGTACCAACTTGGACTAAATGTGAGATAACTCTGGCAGGTGAGAGGATGGAGGAAGTGAAGGAGTTTAAATACTTGGGAACAGATTTGTGTAAACATGGAAGTATGGAAAGAGAAATTAGGGAGAGAGCAATGAGTGGTAGACAGGTCATAGGATCACTGGGGAGGATTATGAAGGGTAGAAGAGGGTATGGAAATGAAAAGGGGAATAAGAAATAGTATAATCCTGCCAACACTGACATATGTGTCAGACACATGGACATGGAGTAGGGCTCATCAGTCTAGAATAGATGCAGTGGAAATGAGTTACCTGAGATGAGCATGTGGACTGACTAGGTGGGATGGAGAAAGTAATGAGAGTGTATAATTATGAGAGATGTGGTATGAGTGAGAAGGCAATTGGTATTGAGTGAGGAGTGGTTGAGAGGGTGAAGCATAATACATTGAGGTGGTTTAGACATGTGGAGAAAATGCCAGGTGAGAAGTTTGTAAAGAAGGTACTGTAATAAGATGTAGGAGGGAAGCAGAGGGTAGAAGGATGAATATAATGCTAGATGGTGAAATGTTGGAGGAGGTGGAGTGCTTTAAGTATTTGAGGTCAAAGGTGACGGTGGATAGCAAAATAAATACAGAGGTAAAATCTAGAGTAAATGAGGTAGGAAAGGTGTTAGAAGGAATGTATAGGATGCTTGGCTGTAAGTGACTTAGAATGAATATAAAGAGGAAGTTGTACGAAGGGATAGCAGTGCCTACTGCACTGTTTGAGCGAAAACATGGAATATGGTAGAAAGTGAGAAGAGAAGGTTGAATGTAGTACAGATGAGATGTCTGAGCAGCATGTGTGGTGTAATTTGAATGGACAGAGTCAGGGATGAGGAAGTGAGGAAAAAGACAGGTGTCATGAGAGAGTTAACATGCCTTGCAGAACAGAGTGTGTTATGATGGTTTAGACGTGTGGTGAGAATGGAGGAAAATAGAATGGTAAAGAAGATAGGTGGCTCAGAAGTGGGAGGTGTAAGGAGGAGAGAAAGGCCACAGAGGAAATGGATGGACACTGTAAAAGGAGCTCTAAGTGGAAGAGGTATATCCATGGAGCAAGGTACTGTAGAGTGATTGCGCATGACAGAAACGAGTGGAGGAGGATGGTGAATGCTTGAAGAGTGGATGTGGCTTCACGGTCCTTGGGGGAGGCGCCTGCATTGAGTGTGGCCCATGGACCGGCTGGATGCAGAAGGGGAAGTTTGCCAAGCATAGAATTTATTTGGTCTACTTCAGGTGCTCCCAGACCATATCCTGAGCTCTGAAGATTACTGTACACTTTGATTTCTGGGGGAGATTCTGAACATGGTAATTTTTCAGACACCAGGATATGCAGTACAGTACAGTATAGATGTTATTCAGTCTGCTTCAAGTGCTTTATTTTTCTCACAACCCACTACCATTCCCCAGCAGGGAAGAAGAAATGAGGGACAACATTGCGAGGTATGGACCCCAGGGCCCTGTGGTGCAGACTGGCCGCTACATTGACCAGAACAGCCTGCTAGACGAAGATGGGGTGTTTGGTGAAGCCCCTGCACGCCCAACCTACACCGAGATGGGCAGGCAGTTTTACCCTCAACTGGGGAGAGAGGTGAGGCTGGTTGGGAAAGTGTTAGGAAAGAAAGGAAAGATAAGGAAGTGTTGGAAAGAGATGAGGCTGGGTGGGAGAGTGTTAGGGAAGGGAGGAGAGATAGGGAAGTGTAGGAGAGAGGTGAGGCTGGCTGGAAGTGTGTCAGGGAAGGAAGGAGAGATAGGGAAGTGTTGGAGAGGTTAGATAAGATGAAAGAGGCTGCCCTTGGACTGGAAGACTCTACAGGATAAGGGAAAAAGTTATAGAGATGTTCAGTTGGTTGTATCCAGGATATAATGGTTGTTGAGTTTGGTAGCATAGCATTGGGTAGCGATATTCTTCAAAGATACAAGGTGTTTTGAAGTGATAAGCTTCTCAGTAATGTCAGAATTTATTGAAAGAAAAATCTCTGTACAGTCTGCAAAAAAAGTTTAATTACCACCCCTACGTTAATTTTAACATCGGAAAGCGCGGCAGGGTTGGTACTCTGTCGTCTGAGCAGCTGTGCCTTGTGGGCCGCAGCAATGACAACTTAGCACAAGGCATTCCCTTTCTTTTTATATTAAAAATTTAGCTGATTTTAAATTAAATTTAAAGTGTTCAATAACTCTTACTACTTAACTATGCCTATTCATTATTAAACATAAGGAAATGCATTTGAGTATTTTAGAACAAGAATAACTGAAATACCCAGAAATAATAGCACTGGCTGAAAGGACGTCATTCCTACTTCCATGCCCATGACACACTGAGGGAAGGGGAGGGTGGCGGAGGTACAGTATATATGACACTCCCGTCACACGTGACTCACCAGTCAGGCCTACCACCATTACATCACACTGTTAAAAGGATGGTAACAAAACTTTTTTTGCTGACTGTACAAAGAGAAGAAAATATGAAGGATGTTTGGTGTTTCCCCTTTGAGGCTGGTTTAGAGAAAGAGAATCTACTCACATACCAGGTAGGGCTAGGCTTACCTCAGGCAAACAACTTAATCATGCATGCCTCTCTTTGTACGTACCTTGTATGGTCAGGTCCAGTCACTGCACATTGGCAAATTCTCAGAGTTTGTGCCATCAGTACTAGGTTGCACAAATGTTGGTTCCTTCAGCCAGCCAGCCACTGGAGCACCTGTGCTTTGAATGACTAAGCTATAAAATAGACTGTGTTTTGTTGTTTGAACCTCACAGAACTTAGTCATATTGTGACTAACTAAGGAAATGAACTTGTGTGCACCATAGTACTAATAATATAAATCCCAAATGGTTACTACACCCCCAGAGTCCTAAATGACTTAGCTGGGTTACTCACTCTAGAAGATGCTGGTGTATGTTGTATATTGTTTGCAGTGAGATTATAGTAATCATTCTGATACAATATAATTTAGCTGAGAATTCACTTCAAGGTATTTATCATATTTATACACTATTTAAATGCATTATATCTACAGTTTCTTTTGACAGGGTAAATTTACAAATAAATGCCTAAGTTAAGATTGCTGAACCCACAAATGATTTTATATACTTCAAGTAGATCACTTTGCATTCTGCATTTGAAAGGGCTGTATTTAAACTAATTAAATCAGTCTTTGCAAAGAATATTTCACAATATTGGAATTATTTTTATTACTTGACGCTGTACCCTTTCAAGCTCTTCTGACAAAAGAAGGGTGTGATATAGAGACAGAAAGTGAGGTAAAGAGTGTTAGAGAGTAGGAGTAGAGGGAGCAGCCTAGAGAGTTAACAAGAGAGGAAGGGGGAACAGAGATAATTACTGGATATTGGAATACATACATGAAAGTTATAATTATTTTGCATTATTTTTTAACAAAATAATACACAAATACTGTTGGTCTTCCAAAGTTCATTATTTATAAGCCTGTGTGATACTGAGATAATCTACAGATAAGCTTTGGCTGGTAGTATTAAACTTTCTCTTCGTCGCTCAGTTCCCTTTAATTTGTAATGGGAATTTAGTGATGAAGGGATGTTTCATCAAAGAGAGGGTTTAATAATACCACACCTAATATCTTTCCTCTAAAGCAACACATCATCAATGTCAATTGTAAATTTCAAGCAATGTACTTGATATGAATAATACCTCAGTACACCATTTGACCAAAATACTGTACAGTATATACATGTACATATATGCATCTTATTGTGGTTGCAGCATGATATGTTTGGTCAGGATGAAGATGAAGTTGACAACGAGAGAGCAATCTATTCCAATTCCCCTGGTGACATGCGAACCAATCCTGTGGGTTATGGGAGTCCACAAGACCCTGGAGATCTTCATGGTTATGGAGAGCCACAAAACAACATGCCTGGAAGATGGAGAAGCAGTTCTCGAGACCTGCCAGACTTTGGAGAACAGCAGCAGAACATCCCAGAAACCATACGTGGATATGGAGAACAGTCGCTGCCTGAAGGTCCTCCTGGTTGGGGCCAGCAGCGAGAGGGACTACGTGGCTATGGGGAAGATCGCACCACTGCTGATGAACTTCGTATCTTTGCTGAACAACAACAACAACAAAACATGCCCGGGGGAATAAGAAGCTATGGAGAACAGAGGAACATGGCTGATAATCAACGAAATTTTAATGAACCTCAGAACTACCCTGGGAACTTCAGGAATGTACCAGGCAACCTACGTGGCTTTGAAGAACAGAGACTGCTGTCTGAGAACCTGAGGAACATGCCAGGAGACCCCAGGAACCTAGCCATGGATGTCTCAGGCTACGGGGATCCACGGTACAACTACAGGGAACCACAGCCTCAAGATCCATGGCCCTACCCAAATGATCCCCAGAACTACCGAAGCCCACCCGATGACATGTGGAACATCCCTAGCTTCGTGAGACATCGTGAGAATCCAAGAACAGCATTCCTCGAGGACTTCCAAAACTACGAGGAGCCACGGAATGTACCGGATAGTCTGCAGATGATGGACAATGGGATGTATGGCCAATGGAACAGCCAGCCATCTCGATACAACGGCATGGATCTCACCCAGTACGCACCACTCATGATGGTCTCTGATGATGATGTTAACTTGCCCAACACCAACAGGCTCGCTGGATACCGCTCACTGTGAGTACTGGTGTAGCTGATAGTTTGTTTGTGAGGCTAAGGTTAACACTATTTGGTGAAGAGACTTTAAGGATAACATTACACTACAACTTCTTTTGGTAAAAAGATTCTGTCCTCCAGAAGCTAGAGTGAAATGTTATAAATGGGGGCTCTTCCACAAGTGATGTTTATTATTTTTATGGTGTTACCGCTACAATATATGCAGTGCTATGGATCAGTCAAATCTTTTCTATAAGATGAACACAAGATTTGAACTTTCAGTTTTTTAAAACTAGTGTCAAACATTGAGGAATTTAAAAAATTACTTCATAAGATTCATACAGTACTTTGCTCAAGCCACTATGCCAGATATTTTTGGGAATCTTTGCCTGTTTACAATAATGTTTGTCATAATTATGTAGCAATGGTGAAGGAAAACAATGGCTGTAGGTCATTTGTATCTTACCTCGTTTTATTTGCTTCAAGCCATTGGTGTTGTCTTTCACAATACAGTTTGAAAGAGGTTTGATGGATATTGTAGTTTCCAAATGCTTGTTCCACTAGGTTAAGATTATCTAATGTAACTTACAGGAAGAATTGTTGATTACCATTACTCTACCATTCTTGAAGAGTAAGAAAACAATGTGCACTATCATCAGTTAATTTGGAAATCATTGCAAAGCTGAGTCACTTATAGTTATAGGTACCAAAACCAGCAATCCTTATTTATATTAAGAACATATGTAAAAAGTCTAGTGCAATCATAATGAAGTTCATCTATAATGTTGTGATAAAAAAAGGATGAGTGTGAAAGTCCCTAAACACATTTAACCATCACGTCATCTGTCCTCAGGTTCAACCCTCAGTTGAAGCAGCTAGATGGGGGTGATGAGATAGATTATCAGGACTACGTTGACTACCAGGACTACCAGGACTATGGTGATGATTCCCAGCAAGCCACCCAGAAGTTTGTCAAGAAAGATGAAGAGACGCTGGGTGAGTGTACAGTACTGTAGCCTACTCCTCTCACACGAGCATCTGTTTTCTTCATCCTTTGCCTTTCATCCTCCATTCCTAGGCCAGATCTGCTCATTTCAGATTTACAACTATCCTCTAACATGAATTGAATTTGGAAGGTAAATAAAGTACTTGCTTGAGAACAAAGGAAAATGTGCTCATATGATACAATACTTGGGTTATGCTCCGGGACAGTTGGTTGGTTGCCCAGATCCAAACTTAATTAAACCTAAACCTAACCTAACCGAACCGAATAGAACCTAAACCTAAACTTATCTAACCTAACCCAAGCCTAACCTAAACCTAACCTAAGTTAACCTAACCTTACCTAACCAAACCTAACCAAACTTTAATGAGCTCATAATTATTATGGTAGGATGCACCACTACAGTACACACATTTCACCCTATACCCTATACTGAATGAGGCGCTCTGATTCTGGTGTGTCTGTTTCATGTGTCCTCAAATGTACATAAATTATCTATGCTTACCACTCGGGACTGTCATTCAGTTCTGCTTTATAGCCTACTATTGGAGATAAAGAGAAATAAAGATACAATACAGGGAATCCAATTAACAATAATGTAACCATGTCAGTTTTTATTTTTTTAAAGATGAATAGAAGTTCAAATACCCAGAGACAAAATATCTAAATAGACACCCTGATATAGTGATAAACAGCCCAATGTATTGTATACTATATAATATTATTATATATAAAAAGTCAAGCTACAAAGGAGGAGACACCAGTAGGGAGTGATAATATTAAACATGTTTTCTGGTGAAGGCGGTTTGTCGGTCATCTGTATAATCTGAGCAAGAGAGTGTAAACATTGCACAAAGGTGGTGTGGTGTTTGTTATAATGATGTGGGGGAGTAGTCCTATGTGATGCCCTTCTCTCTTCCGACCTTCCCTCCTTTCTTCTTCTACTATACTTTCCTTCACTCTTGTAGGTTAGATAGAATAGCAAAATCAAGCAGCCTCGTATGGACCAGTAGGTCTGTTGCTGTTTGAATGTCCTTTGTATACCTTATTCTATTTCCGATTCTATTCCTCCTCCTTACCTCCCTTCCCCAGTTTCTCTCCCCCACTCCTCTTCTTCTGCTTCCCTCCGCTTCTCCCTTTCCTCCCTCCCTCATTTCTTATTCTACCCTATATTGTCTGCCTTTCTGACCTTCCCCTCCCCCCTTCACACCTCACCTGCCCTCCACCTTTTCCCCTGTATCACTCTCCTCCATCCATTCATCCATTTATCCAATCCCTGTCTTATTATACTTCCATCCTTTCTTCCCCGTTCTTCATCCTCGACAATTCACCCCTCCATCCTTCCTTCCTTCACTCCTACCCTCTCTCTTGTCCCTCACTTTTATATTAAATGAGGGGAAAAGGAAATAAGATTAGTAGGTCAGAGACGGTGAGTGAGTGAGATAGCGCGAGTGGAGGTATAAAGATGTGTACTGTATTGTAAGGGGATTAGGCTTTGTGTATACAGTATTTGAAGGTCTTATTAGCGCTCTATTATTATGTACAGTATACAGTACTCTCTCTCTCTCTCTCTCTCTCTCTTCTCTCTCTCTCTCTCTCTCTCCTCTCTCTCTCTCTCTCTCTCTCTCTCTCTCTCTCTCTCTCTCTCTCTCTCTCTCTCTCTCTCTCTCTCTCTCTCTCTCTCTCTCTCTCTCATCACACACACACACACACACACACACACACACACACACACCACACATTTATCGCCTCAGTACTCTCCCTCAGGTGTTGTGTTGACGCTGTTGGCTTTCTGCTGGTGTGTGTGTATGTGTGTGTGTCTGTGTGTAAGGGGATTTGTGTGAGAGAGAGAGAAAGAGAGAGTGAGTGAGGGGGGAGCTAGGCTTACGAGTAGGCTTTAGAGGAGGAGGTGGAGGAGGAGAGAAAAAAGAAAGAAAAAAAATACAAAATAAGTACAAAGGAGGAGGAGGAGGAGGAGGAAGAGGAGGAGAGAAAAAGGAAAAAAAAAAAAAATACTAAATAAGTTCAAAGAAGGAGGAGGAGGAGTGAAGGATTATGATGATGATGATGATGATGATGATGATGATGATAAAGTAGAACAAAGTCTCATTACCTACGACCCAACCCAATTTTATTTTCTACTCACCTTTTTTTTGTCAACACAGCTACTGGATCTGATATCAGCCACTCCTCTCTCTCTCTCTCTCTCTCTCTCTCTCTCTCTCTCTCTCTCAACACACACACAGACAGACACAGATCCTCTTCTCTTATACTCAAGTAGGAGTCTGTTTTCTTGTCATTGTTTACACATTTTTTTTAGATGGATCAGTAGTTGGCTAATCTTACAGTTTGTTCACAACAGAGAAGAAGATGGAGAAGGAGGAAGAAAGAGAAGGAGGAAGAAAGAGAAGGAGGAAGAAAGAGAAGGAAGGAGGAAGAAGAAGAAGGAGGAGGAGGAGGAAGAAAGAGAAGGAAGGAGGAGGAGGAGGAGAAGAAAGAGAAGGAGGAAGAAAGAGAAGGAAGGAGGAAGTAGGAGGAGGAGATGGGGGTGGTTTGAAGGTGTGTTTGTGTGTGTGTGTGTGTGTGTCAGGTGGTGGAGGCAAGCTACCATTGTCAGTGCACCAGCGGGTCTTTTGTGACACGAGTTGTAAATACCTGATGCTGCTGCTGCTTCACTTTTGCTCTCTCACCTCACCTCACACCTGTCCACCCCCCACCCCACCACCCACCCCACCACCCACTTATTACCCCTCCACCTCCCTCTCCCTTTCTTTCTCACACCTGCCACACTCCTCACACCTGTCCCCACCCCACTTCTCCCTTGCTGGCCCCCCACTACTTCTCACCCCTGCCACATTCCTCTCACATCTGTCACACCCCTCTTACTCCTTCTCTCTCTCTCTCTCTCTCTCTCTCTCTCTCTCTCTCTCTCTCTCTCTCTCTCTCTCTCTTCTCTCTCTCTCTCTCTCTCTCTCTCTCTCTCTCTCTCTCTCTCTCTCTCTCTCTCTTCACACCTGTTACCTATTAAAAATCATGTCCATATCTCCCGCCTCCAGCACCTCCTCCCGGCTCATCTCTCTCAATATTATCTCTCTGACTGACCTGCTGAGTTTAAAATACCTCCTCCTCCTCCTCCTCCTCCTCCTTCTCCTCCTACTCCTCCTCCTCCTCCTCCTCCCTCCTCCTCCTCTCCTCCTCCTCCTCACTCCCTCCTCCTCTCCTCCTCCTCCTCCTCCTCCTCCTGCTTCACTCCACTCCACTCCACTCCACTGACCTCGGTTGGAAATATGAGTGGTTGTTTGTGGTACAGTACTTCTCTCTCGTCCTTAATTCCTCACCTCATGAACACGTAACATTCTTCTCCTGACTGACCCAGATACCGGCACATATCCAGAGTGTATAATCATTACATACCTTATACACACACATATACACACCTTTACCATTCACTACACACTCAACACACACAACACACACTGTACCATTCACTACACACCATACCATCCTTCTAACCTTCCCCTTCCTTTATATTTTTCTTGGCACCTGTTCACTTCACTTTATTAAAATTCTTCTCATCACACACACACACACACACACACAGAGAGAGAGAGAGAGAGAGAGAGAGAGAGAGAGAGAGAGAGAGAGAGAGATCCTATTGTCGTGTGCCTTCCTATTAAAGCTAGCGTGAAGCGTGTTTGGCAAGAGGTTAATAATGGTAGGATGAATGGCTTTGTATGGGCAGCGGGACAACGGGGCGGGGGAAGGGGAGGGAGTGAAGGGGGTTAGAACGGGGGAAGGGGGTTGGAGTGAGGGGCATGAGGAGGGGGTTGGGAGTGAGAAGCATGAGGAGGAGGAGGTATGATCGAGTGACTACATCCAGCGACACACACCCTGAGGGAACGAAAACCCATCCAGTCGGAATAAAATGAGAAAAATATGATACATCTGACCTAACCTTTCCTCCCTTTCCCTCACCAACCAACACCTTGTACAGATAGCGACTACAGCGACACACACACACACTGAGGGAACAAAAACATATTTAGACGAAACAAAGACGGATAAAGTTAGATTATGACAGAGAGCTCACCTAATCTATATATATTTCTCTTTTAGTACGAAGCTGACCTAACTTTTCCTTCCTTTCCTCCAATACGACAGGGAGTGACTACGGCGACGCTATGAGGGGATGGAACCTTGAGAGAACTGAACGGCTTGACGTGAAGAAGCCTGGCCCAGGACCCTCTATGACAGCCAGAGCGCCTATACCTCCTACGGTCTTGGTACTCCAGCCTACTACTACCTTCCACCACAACACAAAGGCAGCCTCAACCACAGAAACAACCCATTGATGGACAGGTGAGGAAGTGTGTTTGTGTGTGTAATAAACGAGTAACTAATGGAGCCTGTTTGTGTATGTGTATGTGTGTGTAATAAAGGAGTAACTAATGGAGCCTGTTTGTGTGTGTGTATGTGTGTGTAATAAAGGAGTAACTAATGGGGCGTGTTGTGTGTTGGTTACAGAGGGCAGTGATCCGGCAGAGTGTGTTGTACTCTAGTGTAAGGGAAGGAGGTCCTGGTGGCGGCGTGTGAAGCAGGGAGGATCACAGGTGGTCGTCCCCTTCTTCACGGAGCAACAACAACAACAACAGCAACAACAACAACAGGATGACGACGACACCGCTGTACCAGGTATTGTAACCAACCTTACCCCTGAAAGAGGCATTGTGTTTTCAGCGAATCAAAAGGAGTACAGATTCTTTCACTATGTTTCTCCACTATATCCTAGACTAGAGATCCTCCCCCTTCCTCGGTCGTATGCTAAGCCTAACCTAACCTAACCTAACTTAACCTAATATACCCAGTCTAACCTAACATCACCCAGCCTAACTTAACGAAATACAACCAACCTAACCTTATCAAACCAAAAATAACCTAACCTAACCTAATCTAACATAACATAACATAACATAACATAACATAACATAACATAACATAACATAACATAACTTAACTTAAACTTTACCTAACTCAGCCTAACCTGCGTCCCCTTACAATGATATTAACTATTGTGAATTTCATTATAATCGTAATAATATGCATATTAATTTTGATAATGGTAATAAAAATAATAATTTATAAAAAATAAAAATAATAATAATAATAATAAGCAGCAAACACTTGTATGAAAAGAGAAACATAAGAGGAAGTCCTTGTGAAACCTTTTGAAGAGTTGAAGACTATACGGTGATGCCAGACTTACAACATACTGATAATAAAAGAGATGGTCAGGAGAGGAAGAGGAAAGTTTGTGGAGGAGGAAGGGAGAAGGGAGAGAGAAGGAAGGAGAAGGGAGGGGAGGGTGGGTGGGGGAGGAAGGGAGGGAGAGGCAGAGGAAAGTGGGTGGAGGAGGAAGGGAGGTATAGAGAGG
>JAWZYT010007421.1:20000-22500 GCA_034508575.1 Petrolisthes manimaculis | reverse complement strand
GTTAGGTTAGGTTAGGTTTGGTTAGGTTAGGTTAGGTTAGGTTAGGTTAGGTTAAGGGTTAGGTTAGGTTAGGTTAGGTTAGGTTAGGTTGGGTTAAGGGTTAGGTTAGGTTAGGTTAGGTTAGGTTAGGTTAGGTTAAGGGTTAGGTTAGGTTAGGTTAAGGGTTAGGTTAGGTTAGGTTAGGTTAGGTTAGGTTAGGTTGGGTTAGGTTAGGTTAGGTTAGGCTAGGTTAGGTTAGGGGCAGCGGGGCGGCAGGGCAGTTGCGGGGCGGGGCAGCGGGGCGGCGTGGCAGCGGGGCGGCAGGGCATCGGGGCAGCGGGGCGGGGCAGCGGGGCGGGGCGGGGATGCGGGGCAGTTGCGAGGCGGGGTAGCGGGGCGGCGGGGCAGCGGGGCAGCGGGATGCGGGGCAGCGGGGCGGGGCAGCAGGACGGCGGGGCTTGACAGCGGGGCAGCAGGGCGTCGGGGCAGCGGGGCGGCAGGGCAGCAGGGCGGCGGGGCAGCGGGATGCGGGGCAGCGGGGCGGGGCAGCGGGGCGGCGGGGCAGCGGGGCGGGGCAGTGGGGCAGTTGCGGGGCAGGGCGGCGGGGCAGCGGGGCGTCGGGGCAGCGGGGCAGGGCAGTGGGGCGGCGGGGCTGGACAGCGGGGCAGCGGGGCGTCGGGGCAGCGGGGCAGTGGGGCAGGGTGGCGGGGCAGCGGGGTGGCGGGGCAGCGGGGCGGCAGGGCAGCGGGGCGGCGGGGCAGCGGGGTGACAGCCGGGCGGCGGCGGGGCAGTGGGGCAGGGCAGTGGGGCGGGGCAGCGGGGCGGGGCGGCGGGGCAGCGGGGCAGCAGGTTAGGGGTTAGGTTAGGTTAGGTTAGGTTAAGGGTTAGGTTAGGTTAGGTTAGGTTAGGTTGGGTTAGGTTAGGTTAAGGGTTAGGTTAGGTTAGGTTAGGTTAAGGGTTAGGTTAGGTTGGGTTAGGTTAGGTTAGGTTGGGTTAGGTTAGGTTAGGTTAAGGGTTAGGTTAGGTTAGGTTAGGTTAGGTTGGGTTAGGTTAGGTTAGGTTAGGTTAGGTTAGGTTGGGTTAGGTTAGGTTAGGTTAGGTTAGGTTAGGTTAGGGGCAGCGGGGCGGCAGGGCAGTTGCGGGGCGGGGCAGCGTGGCGGCGTGGCAGCGGGGCGACAGGGCATCGGGGCAGCGGGGCGGGGCAGCGGGGCAGCGGGGCGGGGCGGGGATGCGGGGCAGTTGCGAGGCGGGGTAGCGGGGCGGCAGGGCAGCAGGGCGGCGGGGCAGCGGGATGCGGGGCAGCGGGGCGGGGCAGCGGGGCGGCGGGGCAGCGGGGCGGGGCAGCGGGGCGGGGCAGTGGGGCAGTTGCGGGGCGGGGCGGCGGGGCAGCGGGGCGTCGGGGCAGCGGGGCAGGGCAGTGGGGCGGCGGGGCTGGACAGCGGGGCAGCGGGG
The DNA here is from genome assembly GCA_034508575.1 of Petrolisthes manimaculis. Lineage (NCBI taxonomy): Eukaryota > Metazoa > Arthropoda > Malacostraca > Decapoda > Porcellanidae > Petrolisthes > Petrolisthes manimaculis. Next base: position 21,069 of record JAWZYT010007421.1, on the reverse strand, counting down.
CGTCGGGGAAGCGGGGCAGTGGGGCAGGGTGGCGGGGCAGCGGGGTGGCGGGGCAGCGGGGCGGCAGGGCAGCGGGGCGGCGGGGCAGCGGGGTGACAGCCGGGCGGCGGCGGGGCAGTGGGGCAGGGCAGTGGGGCGGGGCAGCGGGGCGGGGCGGCGGGGCAGCGGGGCAGCAGGTTAGGGGTTAGGTTAGGTTAGGTTAGGTTAGGTTAAGGGTTAGGTTAGGTTAGGTTAGGTTAGGTTGGGTTAGGTTAGGTTAAGGGTTAGGTTAGGTTAGGTTAGGTTAGGTTAGGTTAGGTTGGGTTAGGTTAGGTTAGGTTGGGTTAGGTTAGGTTAGGTTAAGGGTTAGGTTAGGTTAGGTTAGGTTAGGTTGGGTTAGGTTAGGTTAGGTTAGGTTAGGTTAGGTTGGGTTAGGTTAGGTTAGGTTAGGTTAGGTTAGGTTAGGTTAGGTTAGGTTAGGGGCAGCGTGGCGGCGTGGCAGCGGGGCGACAGGGCATCGGGGCAGCGGGGCGGGGCAGCGGGGCAGCGGGGCGGGGCGGGGATGCGGGGCAGTTGCGAGGCGGGGTAGCGGGGCGGCAGGGCAGCAGGGCGGCGGGGCAGCGGGATGCGGGGCAGCGGGGCGGGGCGGCGGGGCAGCGGGGCGGGGCAGCGGGGCGGGGCAGTGGGGCAGTTGCGGGGCGGGGCGGCGGGGCAGCGGGGCGTCGGGGCAGCGGGGCGGGGCAGTGGGGCGGCGGGGCTGGACAGCGGGGCAGCGGGGCGTCGGGGCAGCGGGGCAGTGGGGCAGGGTGGCGGGGCAGCGGGGTGGCGGGGCAGCGGGGCGGCAGGGCAGCGGGGCGGCGGGGCAGCGGGGTGACAGCCGGGCGGCGGCGGGGCAGTGGGGCAGGGCAGTGGGGCGGGGCAGCGGGGCGGGGCGGCGGGGCAGCGGGGCAGCAGGTTAGGGGTTAGGTTAGGTTAGGTTAGGTTAAGGGTTAGGTTAGGTTAGGTTAGGTTAGGTTAGGTTAGGTTAGGTTAGGTTAAGGGTTAGGTTAGGTTAGGTTAGGTTGGGTTAGGTTAGGTTAGGTTAGGTTAG
>JAWZYT010007421.1:0-15000 GCA_034508575.1 Petrolisthes manimaculis | reverse complement strand
AAATTGAAATTTTTCTAGCACAGTACAAATCGACTTTTTGGGCCAAAAAAACGTGTTTTAGCATTTTTTTTGCCTGAAAATTGAATTTTTTTTAGCACAGTACAAATCGACTTTTTGGGCCAAAAAAACGTGTTTTTGCATTTTTTTTGCCTGAAAATTGAAATTTTTCTAGCACAGTACAAATCGACTTTTTGGGCCAAAAAAACGTGTTTTAGCATTTTTTTTGCCTGAAAATTGAAATTTTTCTAGCACAGTACAAATCGACTTTTTGGGCCAAAAAAACGTGTTTTAGCATTTTTTTTGCCTGAAAATTGAATTTTTTTTAGCACTGTACAAATCGACTTTTTGGGCCAAAAAAACGTGTTTTTGCATTTTTTTTGCCTGAAAATTGAAATTTTTCTAGCACAGTACAAATCGACTTTTTGGGCCAAAAAAACGTGTTTTTGCATTTTTATTGCCTGAAAATTGAATTTTTTCTAGCACAGTACAAATCGACTTTTTGGGCAAAAAAAACGTGTTTTAGCATTTTTTTTGCCTGAAAATTGAAATTTTTCTACCACAGTACAAATCGACTTTTGGGGCCAAAAAACGTGTTTTTGCATTTTTTTTGCCTGAAAATTGAAATTTTTCTAGCACTGTACAAATCGACTTTTTGGGCCAAAAAAACGTGTTTTTGCATTTTTTTTGCCTGAAAATTGAAATTTTTCTAGCACAGTACAAATCGACTTTTTGGGCCAAAAAAAACGTGTTTTTGCATTTTTTTTGCCTGAAAATTGAAATTTTTCTAGCACTGTACAAATCGACTTTTTGGGCCAAAAAAACGTGTTTTTGCATTTTTTTTGCCTGAAAATTGAATTTTTTCTAGCACAGTACAAATCGACTTTTTGGGCCAAAAAAACGTGTTTTTGCATTTTTTTTGCCTGAAAATTGAAATTTTTCTACCACAGTACAAATCGACTTTTGGGGCCAAAAAAACGTGTTTTTGCATTTTTTTTGCCTGAAAATTGAAATTTTTCTAGCACAGTACAAATCGACTTTTTGGGCCAAAAAAACGTGTTTTAGCATTTTTTTTGCCTGAAAATTGAATTTTTTTTAGCACAGTACAAATCGACTTTTTGGGCCAAAAAAACGTTTTTATCATTTTTTTTGCCTGAAAATTGAAATTTTTCTAGCACAGTACAAATCGACTTTTTGGGCCAAAAAAACGTGTTTTAGCATTTTTTTTGCCTGAAAATTGAATTTTTTTTAGCACAGTACAAATCGACTTTTTGGGCCAAAAAAACGTGTTTTAGCATTTTTTTTGCCTGAAAATTGAATTTTTTCTAGCACAGTACAAATCGACTTTTTGGGCCAAAAAAACATGTTTTTGCATTTTTTTTGCCTGAAAATTGAATTTTTTCTAGCACAGTACAAATCGACTTTTTGGGCCAAAAAAACGTGTTTTTGCATTTTTTTTGCCTGAAAATTGAAATTTTTCTAGCACAGTACAAATCGACTTTTTGGGCCAAAAAAACGTGTTTTAGCATTTTTTTTGCCTGAAAATTGAATTTTTTCTAGCACAGTACAAATCGACTTTTGGGGCCAAAAAAACGTGTTTTAGCATTTTTTTTGCCTGAAAATTGAATTTTTTTTAGCACAGTACAAATCGACTTTTTGGGCCAAAAAAACGTGTTTTAGCATTTTTTTTGCCTGAAAATTGAATTTTTTCTAGCACAGTACAAATCGACTTTTTGGGCCAAAAAAACATGTTTTTGCATTTTTTTTGCCTGAAAATTGAATTTTTTCTAGCACAGTACAAATCGACTTTTTGGGCCAAAAAAACGTGTTTTTGCATTTTTTTTGCCTGAAAATTGAAATTTTTCTAGCACAGTACAAATCGACTTTTTGGGCCAAAAAAACGTGTTTTAGCATTTTTTTTGCCTGAAAATTGAATTTTTTTTAGCACAGTACAAATCGACTTTTTGGGCCAAAAAAACGTTTTTATCATTTTTTTTGCCTGAAAATTGAAATTTTTCTAGCACAGTACAAATCGACTTTTTGGGCCAAAAAAACGTGTTTTAGCATTTTTTTTGCCTGAAAATTGAATTTTTTTTAGCACAGTACAAATCGACTTTTTGGGCCAAAAAAACGTGTTTTAGCATTTTTTTTGCCTGAAAATTGAATTTTTTCTAGCACAGTACAAATCGACTTTTTGGGCCAAAAAAACATGTTTTTGCATTTTTTTTGCCTGAAAATTGAATTTTTTCTAGCACAGTACAAATCGACTTTTTGGGCCAAAAAAACGTGTTTTTGGATTTTTTTTGCCTGAAAATTGAAATTTTTCTAGCACAGTACAAATCGACTTTTTGGGCCAAAAAAACGTGTTTTAGCATTTTTTTTGCCTGAAAATTGATTTTTTTCTAGCACAGTACAAATCGACTTTTGGGGCCAAAAAAACGTGTTTTTGCATTTTTTTTGCCTGAAAATTGAAATTTTTCTAGCACAGTACAAATCGACTTTTTGGGCCAAAAAAACGTGTTTTAGCATTTTTTTTGCCTGAAAATTGAATTTTTTTTAGCACAGTACAAATCGACTTTTTGGGCCAAAAAAACGTGTTTTTGCATTTTTTTTGCCTGAAAATTGAAATTTTTCTAGCACTGTACAAATCGACTTTTTGGGCCAAAAAAACGTGTTTTAGCATTTTTTTTGCCTGAAAATTGAAATTTTTCTAGCACTGTACAAATCGACTTTTTGGGCCAAAAAAACGTGTTTTTGCATTTTTTTTGCCTGAAAATTGAAATTTTTCTAGCACTGTACAAATCGACTTTTTGGGCCAAAAAAACGTGTTTTTGCATTTTTTTTGCCTGAAAATTGAAATTTTTCTAGCACAGTACAAATCGACTTTTTGGGCCAAAAAAACGTGTTTTTGCATTTTTTTTGCCTGAAAATTGAAATTTTTCTAGCACAGTACAAATCGACTTTTTGGGCCAAAAAAACGTGTTTTAGCATTTTTTTTGCCTGAAAATTGAAATTTTTCTAGCACTGTACAAATCGACTTTTTGGGCCAAAAAAACGTGTTTTTGCATTTTTTTTGCCTGAAAATTGAAATTTTTCTAGCACAGTACAAATCGACTTTTTGGGCCAAAAAAACGTGTTTTTGCATTTTTTTTGCCTGAAAATTGAAATTTTTCTAGCACTGTACAAATCGACTTTTTGGGCCAAAAAAACGTGTTTTTGCATTTTTTTTGCCTGAAAATTGAAATTTTTCTAGCACAGTACAAATCGACTTTTTGGGCCAAAAAAACGTGTTTTAGCATTTTTTTTGCCTGAAAATTGAAATTTTTCTAGCACAGTACAAATCGACTTTTTGGGCCAAAAAAACGTGTTTTAGCATTTTTTTTGCCTGAAAATTGAATTTTTTCTAGCACAGTACAAATCGACTTTTTGGGCCAAAAAAACGTGTTTTTGCATTTTTTTTGCCTGAAAATTGAATTTTTTCTAGCACAGTACAAATCGACTTTTTGGGCCAAAAAAACGTGTTTTTGCATTTTTTTTGCCTGAAAATTGAAATTTTTCTAGCACAGTACAAATCGACTTTTTGGGCCAAAAAAACGTGTTTTTGCATTTTTTTTGCCTGAAAATTGAAATTTTTCTAGCACAGTACAAATCGACTTTTGGGGCCAAAAAAACGTGTTTTTGCATTTTTTTTGCCTGAAAATTGAAATTTTTCTAGCACAGTACAAATCGACTTTTTGGGCCAAAAAAACGTGTTTTAGCATTTTTTTTGCCTGAAAATTGAATTTTTTTTAGCACAGTACAAATCGACTTTTTGGGCCAAAAAAACGTGTTTTTGCATTTTTTTTGCCTGAAAATTGAAATTTTTCTAGCACAGTACAAATCGACTTTTTGGGCCAAAAAAACGTGTTTTTGCATTTTTTTTTGCCTGAAAATTGAAATTTTTCTAGCACTGTACAAATCGACTTTTTGGGCCAAAAAAACGTGTTTTTGCATTTTTTTTGCCTGAAAATTGAAATTTTTCTAGCACAGTACAAATCGACTTTTTGGGCCAAAAAAACGTGTTTTTGCATTTTTTTTGCCTGAAAATTGAAATTTTTCTAGCACAGTACAAATCGACTTTTTGGGCCAAAAAAACGTGTTTTAGCATTTTTTTTGCCTGAAAATTGAAATTTTTCTAGCACAGTACAAATCGACTTTTTGGGCCAAAAAAACGTGTTTTAGCATTTTTTTTGCCTGAAAATTGAAATTTTTCTAGCACAGTACAAATCGACTTTTTGGGCCAAAAAAACGTGTTTTAGCATTTTTTTTGCCTGAAAATTGAAATTTTTCTAGCACTGTACAAATCGACTTTTTGGGCCAAAAAAACGTGTTTTTGCATTTTTTTTGCCTGAAAATTGAAATTTTTCTAGCACAGTACAAATCGACTTTTTGGGCCAAAAAAACGTGTTTTTGCATTTTTTTTGCCTGAAAATTGAAATTTTTCTAGCACAGTACAAATCGACTTTTTGGGCCAAAAAAACGTGTTTTAGCATTTTTTTTGCCTGAAAATTGAAATTTTTCTAGCACTGTACAAATCGACTTTTTGGGCCAAAAAAACGTGTTTTAGCATTTTTTTTGCCTGAAAATTGAAATTTTTCTAGCACAGTACAAATCGACTTTTTGGGCCAAAAAAACGTGTTTTTGCATTTTTTTTGCCTGAAAATTGAATTTTTTCTAGCACAGTACAAATCGACTTTTTGGGCCAAAAAAACGTGTTTTAGCATTTTTTTTTGCCTGAAAATTGAATTTTTTCGAGCACAGTACAAATCGACTTTTTGGGCCAAAAAAACGTGTTTTAGCATTTTTTTTGCCTTAAAATTGAAATTTTTCTTGTACAGTACAAATCGACTTTTTGGGCCAAAAAAACGTGTTTTAGCATTTTTTTTGCCTGAAAATTGAAATTTTTCTAGCACAGTACAAATCGAATTTTTGGGCCAAAAAAACGTGTTTTAGCATTTTATTTGCCTGAAAATTGAAATTTTTCTAGCACAGTACAAATCGACTTTTTGGGCCAAAAAAACGTGTTTTAGCATTTTTTTTGCCTGAAAATTGAAATTTTTCTAGCACTGTACAAATCGACTTTTTGGGCCAAAAAAACGTGTTTTTGCATTTTTTTGGCCTGAAAATTGAAATTTTTCTAGCACAGTACAAATCGACTTTTTGGGCCAAAAAAACGTGTTTTAGCATTTTTTTTTGCCTGAAAATTGAAATTTTTCTAGCACAGTACAAATCGACTTTTTGGGCCAAAAAAACGTGTTTTAGCATTTTTTTTGCCTGAAAATTGAAATTTTTCTAGCACAGTACAAATCGATTTTTTGGGCCAAAAAAACGTGTTTTAGCATTTTTTTTGCCTGAAAATTGAAATTTTTCTAGCACAGTACAAATCGACTTTTTGGGCCAAAAAAACGTGTTTTAGCATTTTTTTTGCCTGAAAATTGAAATTTTTCTAGCACAGTACAAATCGACTTTTTGGGCCAAAAAAACGTGTTTTAGCATTTTTTTTGCCTGAAAATTGAAATTTTTCTAGCACAGTACAAATCGACTTTTTGGGCCAAAAAAACGTGTTTTAGCATTTTTTTTGCCTGAAAATTGAAATTTTTCTAGCACAGTACAAATCGACTTTTTGGGCCAAAAAAACGTGTTTTAGCATTTTTTTTGCCTGAAAATTGAAATTTTTCTAGCACAGTACAAATCGACTTTTTGGGCCAAAAAAACGTGTTTTAGCATTTTTTTTGCCTGAAAATTTATTTTTTTCTAGCACAGTACAAATCGACTTTTTGGGCCAAAAAAACGTGTTTTAGCATTTTTTTTGCCTGAAAATTGAAATTTTTCTAGCACAGTACAAATCGACTTTTTGGGCCAAAAAAAACGTGTTTTAGCATTTTTTTTGCCTGAAAATTGAAATTTTTCTAGCACAGTACAAATCGACTTTTTGGGCCAAAAAAACGTGTTTTAGCATTTTTTTTGCCTGAAAATTGAAATTTTTCTAGCACAGTACAAATCGACTTTTTGGGCCAAAAAAACGTGTTTTAGCATTTTTTTTGCCTGAAAATTGAAATTTTTCTAGCACAGTACAAATCGACTTTTTGGGCCAAAAAAACGTGTTTTAGCATTTTTTTTTGCCTGAAAATTGAAATTTTTCTAGCACTGTACAAATCGACTTTTTGGGCCAAAAAAACGTGTTTTTGCATTTTTTTTGCCTGAAAATTGAAATTTTTCTAGCACAGTACAAATCGACTTTTTGGGCCAAAAAAACGTGTTTTAGCATTTTTTTTGCCTGAAAATTGAAATTTTTCTAGCACTGTACAAATCGACTTTTTGGGCCAAAAAAACGTGTTTTTGCATTTTTTTTGCCTGAAAATTGAAATTTTTCTAGCACAGTACAAATCGACTTTTTGGGCCAAAAAAACGTGTTTTAGCATTTTTTTTGCCTGAAAATTGAAATTTTTCTAGCACAGTACAAATCGACTTTTTGGGCCAAAAAAACGTGTGTTAGCATTTTTTTTGCCTGAAAATTGAAATTTTTCTAGCACAGTACAAATCGACTTTTTGGGCCAAAAAAACGTGTTTTAGCATTTTTTTTGCCTGAAAATTGAAATTTTTCTAGCACAGTACAAATCGACTTTTTGGGCCAAAAAAACGTGTTTTAGCATTTTTTTTGCCTGAAAATTGAAATTTTTCTAGCACAGTACAAATCGACTTTTTGGGCCAAAAAAACGTGTTTTAGCATTTTTTTTGCCTGAAAATTGAAATTTTTCTAGCACAGTACAAATCGACTTTTTGGGCCAAAAAAACGTGTTTTAGCATTTTTTTTGCCTGAAAATTGAAATTTTTCTAGCACTGTACAAATCGACTTTTTGGGCCAAAAAAACGTGTTTTTGTATTTTTTTTGCCTGAAAATTGAAATTTTTCTAGCACAGTACAAATCGACTTTTTGGGCCAAAAAAACGTGTTTTAGCATTTTTTTTGCCTGAAAATTGAATTTTTTCTAGCACAGTACAAATCGACTTTTTGGGCCAAAAAAACGTGTTTTAGCATTTTTTTTGCCTGAAAAATGAAATTTTTCTAGCACAGTACAAATCGACTTTTTGGGCCAAAAAAACGTGTTTTAGCATTTTTTTTGCCTGAAAATTGAATTTTTTCTAGCACAGTACAAATCGACTTTTTGGGCCAAAAAAACGTGTTTTAGCATTTTTTTTTCCTGAAAATTGAAATTTTTCTAGCACAGTACAAATCGACTTTTTGGGCCAAAAAAACGTGTTTTAGCATTTTTTTTGCCTGAAAATTGAAATTTTTCTAGCACAGTACAAATCGACTTTTTGGGCCAAAAAAACGTGTTTTAGTATTTTTTTTGCCTGAAAATTGACATTTTTCTAGCACTGTACAAATCGACTTTTTGGGCCAAAAAAACGTGTTTTTGCATTTTTTTTGCCTGAAAATTGAAATTTTTCTAGCACAGTACAAATCGACTTTTTGGGCCAAAAAAACGTGTTTTAGCATTTTTTTTGCCTGAAAATTGAAATTTTTCTAGCACAGTACAAATCGACTTTTTGGGCCAAAATAACGTGTTTTAGCATTTTTTTTGCCTGAAAATTGAAATTTTTCTAGCACAGTACAAATCGACTTTTTGGGCCAAAAAAAACGTGTTTTAGCATTTTTTTTGCCGGAAAAATGATTTTTTTCTAGCACAGTACAAATCGACTTTTTGGGCCAAAAAAACGTGTTTTAGCATTTTTTTTGCCTGAAAATTGAAATTTTTCTAACACTGTACAAATCGACTTTTTGGGCCAAAAAAACGTGTTTTAGCATTTTTTTTGCCTGAAAATTGAATTTTTTCTAGCACAGTACAAATCGACTTTTTGGGCCAAAAAAACGTGTTTTAGCATTTTTTTTGCCTGAAAATTGAAATTTTTCTAGCACAGTACAAATCGACTTTTTGGGCCAAAAAAACGTGTTATAGCATTTTTTTTGCCTGAAAATTGAAATTTTTCTAGCACTGTACAAATCGACTTTTTGGGCCAAAAAAACGTGTTTTTGCATTTTTTTTGCCTGAAAATTGAAATTTTTCTAGCACAGTACAAATCGACTTTTTGGGCCAAAAAAACGTGTTTTAGCATTTTTTTTGCCTGAAAATTGAAATTTTTCTAGCACTGTATAAATCGACTTTTTGGGCCAAAAAAACGTGTTTTAGCATTTTTTTTGCCTGAAAATTGAAATTTTTCTAGCACAGTACAAATCGACTTTTTGGGCCAAAAAAACGTGTTTTAGAATTTTTTTTGCCTGAAAATTGAAATTTTTCTAGCACTGTACAAATCGACTTTTTGGGCCAAAAAAACGTGTTTTTGCATTTTTTTTGCCTGAAAATTGAAATTTTTCTAGCACAGTACAAATCGACTTTTTGGGCCAAAAAAACGTGTTTTAGCATTTTTTTTGCCTGAAAATTGAAATTTTTCTAGCACAGTACAAATCGACTTTTTGGGCCAAAAAAACGTGTTTTAGCATTTTTTTTGCCTGAAAATTGAAATTTTTCTAGCACAGTACAAATCGACTTTTTGGGCCAAAAAAACGTGTTTTAGCATTTTTTTTGCCTGAAAATTGAAATTTTTCTAGCACAGTACAAACCGACTTTTTGGGCCAAAAAAACGTGTTTTAGCATTTTTTTTGCCTGAAAATTGAAATTTTTCTAGCACAGTACAAATCGACTTTTTGGGCCAAAAAAACGTGTTTTAGCATTTTTTTTGCCTGAAAATTGAAATTTTTCTAGCACAGTACAAATCGACTTTTTTGGCCAAAAAAACGTGTTTTAGAATTTTTTTTGCCTGAAAATTGAAATTTTTCTAGCACAGTACAAATCGACTTTTTGGGCCAAAAAAACGTGTTTTAGCATTTTTTTTGCCTGAAAATTGAATTTTTTCTAGCACAGTACAAATCAACTTTTTTGGCCAAAAAAACGTGTTTTAGCATTTTTTTTGCCTGAAAATTGAAATTTTTCTAGCACAGTACAAATCGACTTTTTGGGCCAAAAAAACGTGTTTTAGCATTTTTTTTGCCTGAAAATTGAAATTTTTCTAGCACTGTACAAATCGACTTTTTGGGCCAAAAAAACGTGTTTTTGTATTTTTTTTGCCTGAAAATTGAAATTTTTCTAGCACAGTACAAATCGACTTTTTGGGCCAAAAAAACGTGTTTTAGCATTTTTTTTGCCTGAAAATTGAAATTTTTCTAGCACAGTACAAATCGACTTTTTGGGCCAAAAAAACGTGTTTTAGCATTTTTTTTGCCTGAAAATTGAAATTTTTCTAGCACAGTACAAATCGACTTTTTGGGCCAAAAAAACGTGTTTTAGCATTTTTTTTGCCTGAAAATTGAAATTTCTCTAGCACAGTACAAATCGACTTTTTGGGCCAAAAAAACCTGTTTTAGCATTTTTTTTGCCTGAAAATTGAAATTTTTCTAGCACAGTACAAATCGACTTTTTGGGCCAAAAAAACGTGTTTTAGCATTTTTTTTGCCTGAAAATTGAAATTTTTCTAGCACAGTACAAATCGACTTTTTGGGCCAAAAAAACCTGTTTTAGCATTTTTTTTTGCCTGAAAATTGAAATTTTTCTAGCACAGTACAAATCGACTTTTTGGGCCAAAAAAACCTGTTTTAGCATTTTTTTTGCCTGAAAATTGAAATTTTTCTAGCACAGTACAAATCGACTTTTTGGGCCAAAAAAACGTGTTTTAGCATTTTTTTTGCCTGAAAATTGAAATTTTTCTAGCACAGTACAAATCGACTTTTTGGGCCAAAAAAACGTGTTTTAGCATTTTTTTTGCCTGAAAATTGAAATTTTTCTAGCACAGTACAAATCGACTTTTTGGGCCAAAAAAACGTGTTTTAGCATTTTTTTTGCCTGAAAATTGAAATTTTTCTAGCACTGTACAAATCGACTTTTTGGGCCAAAAAAACGTTTTTTTGCATTTTTTTTGCTTGAAAATTGAAATTTTTCTAGCACAGTACAAATCGACTTTTTGGGCCAAAAAAAATGTGTTTTAGCATTTTTTTTGCCTGAAAATTGAAATTTTTCTAGCACAGTACAAATCGACTTTTTGGGCCAAAAAAACGTGTTTTAGCATTTTTTTTGCCTGAAAATTGAATTTTTTCTAGCACAGTACAAATCGACTTTTTGGGCCAATAAAACGTGTTTTAGCATTTTTTTTGCCTGAAAATTGAAATTTTTCTAGCACAGTACAAATCGACTTTTTGGGCCAAAAAAACGTGTTTTAGCATTTTTTTTGCCTGAAAATTGAAATTTTTCTAGCACAGTACAAATCGACTTTTTGGGCCAAAAAAACGTGTTTTAGCATTTTTTTTGCCTGAAAATTGAAATTTTTCTAGCACGGTACAAATCGACTTTTTGGGCCAAAAAAACGTGTTTTAGCATTTTTTTTGCCTGAAAATTGAAATTTTTCTAGCACAGTACAAATCGACTTTTTGGGCCAAAAAAACGTGTTTTAGCATTTTTTTTGCCTGAAAATTGAAATTTTTCTAGCACAATACAAATCGACTTTTTGGGCCACAAAAACGTGTTTTAGCATTTTTTTTGCCTGAAAATTGAAATTTTTCTAGCACAGTACAAATCGACTTTTTGGGCCAAAAAAACGTGTTTTAGCATTTTTTTTGCCTGAAAATTGAAATTTTTCTAGCACAGTACAAATCGACTTTTTGGGCCAAAAAAACGTGTTTTAGCATTTTTTTTGCCTGAAAATTGAATTTTTTCTAGCACAGTACAAATCGACTTTTTAGGCCAAAAAAACGTGTTTTAGCATTTTTTTTGCCTGAAAATTGAAATTTTTCTAGCACAGTACAAATCGACTTTTTGGGCCAAAAAAACGTGTTTTAGCATTTTTTTTGCCTGAAAATTGAAATTTTTCTAGCACAGTACAAATCGACTTTTTGGGCCAAAAAAACGTGTTTTAGCATTTTTTTGCCGGAAAGTTGAAATTTTTCTAGCACAGTACAAATCGACTTTTTGGGCCAAAAAAACGTGTTTTAGCATTTTTTTTGCCTGAAAATTGAAATTTTTCTAGCACAGTACAAATCGACTTTTTGGGCCAAAAAAACGTGTTTTAGCATTTTTTTTGCCTGAAAATTGAAATTTTTCTAGCACAGTAGAAATCGACTTTTTGGGCCAAAAAAACGTGTTTTAGCATTTTTTTTGCCTGAAAATTGAATTTTTTCTAGCACAGTACAAATCGACTTTTTGGGCCAAAAAAACGTGTTTTAGCATTTTTTTTGCCTGAAAATTGAAATTTTTCTAGCACAGTACAAATCGACTTCTTGGGCCAAAAAAACGTGTTTTAGCATTTTTTTTGCCTGAAAATTGAAATTTTTCTAGCACAGTACAAATCGACTTTTTGGGCCAAAAAAACGTGTTTTAGCATTTTTTTTGCCTGAAAATTGAAATTTTTCTAGCACAGTACAAATCGACTTTTTGGGCCAAAAAAACGTGTTTTAGCATTTTTTTTGCCTGAAAATTGAAATTTTTCTAGCACAGTACAAATCGACTTTTTGGGCCAAAAAAACGTGTTTTAGCATTTTTTTTGCCTGAAAATTGAAATTTTTCTAGCACGGTACAAATCGACTTTTTGGGCCAAAAAAACGTGTTTTTGCATTTTTTTTGCCTGAAAATTGAAATTTTTCTAGCACAGTACAAATCGACTTTTTGGGCCAAAAAAACGTGTTTTAGCATTTTTTTTGCCTGAAAATTGAAATTTTTCTAGCACAGTACAAATCGACTTTTTGGGCCAAAAAAACGTGTTTTAGCATTTTTTTTGCCTGAAAATTGAAATTTTTCTAGCACAGTACAAATCGACTTTTTGGGCCAAAAAAACGTGTTTTAGCATTTTTTTTGCCTGAAAATTGAAATTTTTCTAGCACAGTACAAATCGACTTTTTGGGCCAAAAAAACGTGTTTTAGCATTTTTTTTGCCTGAAAATTGAAATTTTTCTAGCACAGTACAAATCGACTTTTTGGGCCAAAAAAACGTGTTTTAGCATTTTTTTTGCCTGAAAATTGAAATTTTTCTAGCACAGTACAAATCGACTTTTTGGGCCAAAAAAACGTGTTTTAGCATTGTAAGGGCCGAAATACTCGTACACATTTATACACACCCATACACATTTATACACATTTATATGCCTTTAATCACATGTTCCTGTTAAGTAACATCTCAATATTTCATTGATAGTATGTGGTGTATTTGTGGAGGGCGAGAATATAACTGCTTGTTCAGCAGTCTCCTCATCTCCCCCCCCCCCCCTTCCTTGGGATGTCGACGTCAGCGCCATCTACACTTCTCAACGCAGGCAGCGCCATCTATCCGAGGCTTCGTATGGATAGAAGACCTGACTGGTGGCAGAAAGGAGCTGCACTCTGACTTGTACGGAGCTCTGAGCCTCCTCTGCCTCCTTCTCTCACCTGGAGCTTATTCCAGCGCTTGGGCAGCGTCTGATCTGCCTCCTCTTATTTTGCTCCTATTGATCCTAGTGATCCTATTGCCATTATCTTGTGTTAGGACTCTGCTACCTGGCCAAGAGGTGTGTGTTGGGACTTGTACTGTGGTGTGTGGAGTGATACTGTGTGGAGTTTGTGTGGTGGTGTTGATTGTATTGTGGTGGTGTTTATGTGTTGTGGTGGAGATTGTGTTAATATATATCTGTCTTTGCAACTTTTGTTTGTAATATTCCCTCTGACTTTGGTGGTGATAGAATCCTTACATCGAAGACGTTGCCGACGTGCCACTCTTCGATTCGAGCCTTTACATACTACTACTACTACTACTACTACTACTACTACAACTATCTATAGATCTAATGCCAAGCAAAAACTTAATTTCATATCATTCAATATTAATAATCATAATCTATTTACCAATGAGAAGAATTACTTAATCTAGAAAATACTAATGATAATTTCAATCTTTTTCATATAAAATATATATGAATGTTACAATAAACGTTTTCCAATTAAAACAAACTATATTACCTACTTTGAAAAGGCTTCCTAATGTCTGGCTTATATGCAAATAGTTTTGTTTCTCCCTACCCAGTCCTGTTTTCTATACTCTAGGTATAATAGAAGACGAAAAGATAACAGGGGAAACTAGCCTAGATTTCCCAAATATGCAAAATCATAAAGTCGTGATTTCTCAATACTTTCTTTTTTCCACTTCAGTGGCGAAAAGCTCCAAGAGTTTCTACGTTATGTCAATGAAACATTTTACACGTGATATATGCATATAGGACCAGAATTGGTAACGTCAGTTTCTATAATAAATAAAACATTTTTTTAGGGTGAATTTTTTTCATCTCAGAAATTTACATAGTGAAATTTCAGGCTACGAATTTCCTCATTTTTAGCAGAGATCTGGGGATTTTGGGCTTAGACAGTGTTGCCATATGTAAGGGGAAAGTCCACATAAAATTATAGGGAATTCTGACCAATATATATATATATATATTTTCGCTCAGCTGGAGAAAACATTGAGGAAAAATATTATTTTTCTTACGATTTCAATGAAAAAAAAAAAAGAGATAGAAAGAGGAATTCTAGACTTAATAAAGAGTATAGAAACAGTCAATAGTAAATAGTAAATAGTAAATAGTAAATAGAGAGACAGCCAATAATTACAAAGAGAAAAGAAAAAAAAAACAAGGAATTAGATGTAGTAGAGAATAGTAAATAGAGAAACAGCCAATAATTATGAAGAAAAAAGAAGGAATTAGCGGTAGAGAATCGTATCTAGAAAATATATTAAGTGATGTGGGTAGTACTGTATATAATTTAATTAAGGGTTTGGGCGCCCCTTAGTATCCGAGTCTAGATATAAAGAATTAATGATTATAGTATATGTGTGTGTGTGTGTGTGTATATGTATATTATTGTATGTGTGTGTGTGTGTATGTATATTATTGTATGTGTGTGTGTGTGTATGTATATTATTGTATGTGTGTGTGTATATGTATATTATTGTATGTGTGTGTGTGTGTATGTATATTATTGTATGTGTGTGTGTGTGTATGTATATTATTGTATGTGTGTGTGTGTGTGTATGTATATTACTGTATGTGTGTGTGTGTGTATGTATATTATACGATAATCAAGGGGGTGTTTGGGGAGTGGGGTGGGGGTATGGTGTTAGGGGGGGGTAGAGGCATGGGTGTGAGGGAGGGGGTATGGGTAGAGTGAATGGGGGGTAGGGGGGAGGGGTAGTCAACTCAGTAACCTCATTTATGGACTGCCATTCAAACATTAATTTTGAGCCAACATTTTCTCTATAGGTGATGCCAAGTATGGGGAATTTTCACTAGACATGGGGAATCAGAGGTGCCAATGGGGATATTATAGAAACTTTGTCAAGCAGACCAGCTGGCAACACTGCTCTCTATCTCTATCTCTCGACACATACCACCCCACACCCCTCCCCTCTCTCTCTCTCTCACTTTGTAATGACGTCATAATATGGTTTGGAGGAATCAGTTTGCTCCAAACTTACCCTAGAATTATCTGAGGTCCCTTGTAGTAACTTTGGAGTACATTAATTCCTACAAAATATATCAGGAAACAGGATTAATTAATAAATATTATAATGGTATCTACCTATCTATCTATCTATCTATCTACCTATCTATCTATCTATCTATCTACCTATCTATCTATCTACCTATCTATCTATCTACCTATCTACCTATCTATCTATCTACCTATCTATCTACCTATCTATCTATCTATCTATCTACCTATCTATCTATCTATCTATCTATCTACCTATCTATCTACCTATCTATCTATCTATCTATCTATCTACCTACCTATCTACCTATCTATCTATCTATCTATCTATCTATCCTGTTGCCTGGAATAGTTTGGAGGAATTAAGTTGCTCCAATATTGCCAACAAACCCATTTATTTCATG
>JAWZYT010007420.1:0-10404 GCA_034508575.1 Petrolisthes manimaculis | reverse complement strand
GAGTGAAGAGATGAGTTAAAAGGATTGAGTCGACTAACTAACTAACTAACTAACCCAACCTTCACATTATACCATCTTAATGACCATCACACACAGCAGGTAAATTTACAGCCCCGTCAACGCCCCCACGTCACCGCTTCATTATATATCGTTATTATTTTACGCACCCTGTATCCCCCCTCTCCCCTTCCTCTTCCCCCTCCCCCTCGTATAACTGGTTGACGTATAACTGGTTGGGGGGGGGGTAGGTAGTGGTTAAGGGGTTGTTGTGAGAAAGGGGAAGGGGGTAGAAGAAGGAGGAGAGATGGGGTAAGGTAAGGTAAGGGAGAGTGTGTGTTGTGTTGTGTTTGTGCGTACTCTCAACCCCTTACCATCTCTCTCTCTCTCTCTCTCTCTCTCTCTCTCTCTCTCTCTCTCTCCATCTCTCTCTCTCTCTCTCTCTCTCCTCAACTCAACCCTTCTCTGTCTCTCCTCACCTAAACTCGACCCCCTCCTTCATCTGGACTCCATCCCGTGTCCTTAGTGGGTCCGCAGCCGCTCCCGTCCCTCGTCCACAACCTCCCGACAGCTCCATAACTCGACCGGCTTTACGGCAGGAAGCTGAGGACGGACGGGGGCTGGCGAGGGAGGGAAGGAAGGAAGGAGGAGGAGGAGAGGGAAGGGGCATGATTGGGAAGAGTAGGAGTAGGAGGGAGAAGAGATGAAAGGATGGGAAGAGGAGAAAGACAGGCAAAGGGATGTTGTGAAGAGGAGGAGGAGAAATAGAAGGGAAGGAGATGATGGGAAGGGGAAAGAAGAGATGTTGCAGTATAAATATAAAAAGAGGGAGGAATAGCAGGAGAGAAAGTATCATTGAGAGAGAGAGAGAGAGAGAGAGAGAGAGAGAGAGGAAGAGAGGTATAGGGCGTGCGTGAGGCGGAAGTGAATCCCACCTCACAACACGCATATTAAGTGTTCCTCTCCTACCTTCGTATTTACAGCTTGTCGTCTTCCTGCCCCACTGCTCTGCTTCTTGTTTTAGTTGTTGTTGTTTTTGTTGTTGATGTTGATGTTCTCCTGGGGCAGTTTGTTGTTGTTGTTGATGGTAGTGGTGGGATATGTGTGGGTTGTAAAATGTGTGGATGCTAAGAGACTGTTAATTAAAGGATATTGTTGTGTTGTAAAATGAGAGAATTCCATCCGAGTCTTTGAGAATGATGTAATAATTTACAGTACAGTCATCGTCTTGTCTTCTCTCGTCCCCTCTCCTCTCCTCTTCTCTCAACTCCATGCACTCACTTTCCTCCCCACTCACCTTCCACCCCACTGCTGGTTCGACCCCTGCCTGTTTCACCCTCAGTCTATAAGCATAAATTAGCATAGATTATCATGTATTTATCTGGCGTCGGTATGAATTGTAACAGTTTAATTTAGATTATGATGCGACTGCCAATTAGGTTAGAAATTATAGGCGGGTTAATTAATGATAGAGGGAAGCCAGGGGGACGAAATTGAAGTAGGTTCGGTGATTAATATTTAAGCTGTGTTGGTGGTGGTGATTGATGGTGGTGGTGGTGGTGTTGGTGGTGGTGGTTGTGATGGTGGTGGTGGTGGTGGTGGTGGTGGTGATGGTGGTGGTGTTGGTGGTGGTGGTGGTGGTGGTGATGGTGGTGGTGGTGGTGGTGTTGGTGGTGGTGGTGATGGTGTTGGTGGTGGTGGTGGTGGTGGTTGTGATGGTGGTGGTGATAGGATATATTGGAATGAAAATGGCTATGTTTGTTGTTGGTTGTGGTGGTGAGTGGTGGTAATAGAAGTATATTGGAATGAAAATAGCAATGTTTGTTAGTGATGGTGGCAAAGGTGGTTGTGGTGGTGAGTGGTGGTGATATCAGTGGTGGTGGGGGTGTTACGGGTGGTGATAATGGTGGTGTAGGCTTGGCTAGCGTCAGGGTGGATGGGGGATATATTTTTTGTGGTACTAAGAGTGGTGGGTGGGGAGAATGGAGGGGTGTATGGGTGGTGATTGAGATAAGAAGGTGGGGGAGGGGAACACGAGTTTAAAAGTTCTTAAAAAAAAAATTAGGTTAGGTTAGGATAGGTCTGAGAGAAAAACATCATAGATGAAAAGTGTCTTAGAATGGTCCAAAATAGTGAATACTGATCTAAAAATATACATTATAGTAAATTTTAAAATTCTTAATTTTTTTTTAGGTTAGGTTAGGATAGGTCTGAGAGAAAAACATCATAGAAGAAAAGTGTCTTAGAATGGTCCAAAATAGTGAATACTGATCTAAAAATAAACATTATAATAAATTTAAAAATTCTTACAAAATAGTTAGGTTAGGTTAGGTTAGGATAGGTCTGAGAGAAAAACATCATAGAAGAAAAGTGTCTTAGAATGGTCCAAAATAGTGAAAACTGATCTAAAAATATACATTATAATAAATTTAAAAATTCTTAAAAAAAAGTTAGGTTAGGTTAGGATAGGTCTGAGAGAAAAATACCATAGAAGAAAAGTGTCTTAGAATGGTCCAAAATAGTGAATACTGATCTAAAAATATACATTATAGTAAATTTAAAAATTCTTAAAAAATAGATAGGTTAGGTTAGGATAGGTCTGAGAGAAAAACACCATAGAAGAAAAGTGTCTTAGAATGGTCCAAAATAGTGAATACTGATCTAGAAATATACATTATAGTAAATTTAAAAATTCTTAAAAAAATGTTAGGTTAGGTTAGGTTAGGTTAGGATAGGTCTGAGAGAAAAACACCAAAGAAGAAAAGTGTCTTAGAATGGTCCAAAATAGTGAATACTGATATTAACCCTTTAGGATGGATGGAGGGATGGGCAGTTGTGGGGGCTAAAAGGGAAGAGGGGGAGACAAGTGGGGTGGGTGGGAGTTGGAGGGACGAAAGACTGGCGAGTGGAGTGGGTGGGTGGGTGGTTGGGGTTAGGGGTGTAATTGATAGGGGGGTTAGGGTGGGGGGGAGAACAACGGGCATTGAGAGGGATATTTACCATGGCTATAATATTGGCCATTTGTTGTTAAACTAATTATCGAGTGGACTAAATCACACACAGCTTGAGTTGAGGCTGCAGGTTAAATGTTAGCACGGAGGAGGGAGGCAGGGAACGAGGGAGTGAAGGAAGGAAGGAAGGTAAGGAGGGAAGGGAGGAAAGGGAGGGAAGGAAGGAAGGAATGAAGGGAATAAGGGATTAAAGCAAGGAAGGAAGGAGGGAGGGAGGGACGAAGGAATTAAATGAGGTGTTGATTTACTGGGAGGGGGTTATTAGATAGGGAGGGGGGGAGGGGGTTATTAGATGGGGGAGGGGGGGGGTTATTATATAAGGAGGTGTTAATTAGGAGGGAGGGAGGTGACGAGACACACACTCTTACTTGACTGACAACAACAACAGCAACAATAACAGCAAAACAGGCATCGTAAACAACAACAACAACAACAGATAATGCACATAAACAACAGTGGACAACAACGACAACTGTGATGGTGTTGGTAGTGGTGGGTGACATTATACCAACACAACAACAACAGTATATGTACAGAGACAACAGTGGACAACAACAACAACAACAACGACGACGACGATAACACAACAGTATAATAGACATCGTAAACCACAACAACAGATAACAGACAACAGTGGAGAACAAGATCAACAACAACAACAGTATAACAGACAACATAAAGCACAACAACAGATAACAGACAACAGTGGAAGACAACAACAACAGTATACCAGACATCGTAAACAACAACAGACAACAGACAACAGTGGAGGGCAACAACAACAACAACAACCATGTTATCGACATCGTAAAGCACAACAACAGATAACAGACAACAGTGGAGGGCAACAACAACTACAACAACAACAACATATAACAGACAACAGTGGATGACAACAACAACAACATATAACAGACAACAGAGGAGGGCAACAACAACAACAAGAACAGTAATGGTGGTGGTGGTGGTGGTGGGCGGGCCAGTCTGTGCATGGAGTAATTAATGCAACATCATTAAGGCCCGGCAAGGAACGTGGCCCGCTAATGACCTACATTTATTATGCAATCGATATTTTCATTACCACCATTAATTTTGAGCAGGGCCGGCCAGGGGTAAGGGATGGGCATAATCTCTGGTGTAATGGAGGGAGCCGCGCCCCCCCCCCCCCCCCCACACCTCCTCTCTCTCTTTCCCTCTCTCCCTCCCTCCCCACGCCCCCTCTCCCTCCCTCTCCACACTCCCTCACACCATTCCTCTCTCTCTCCCTCCCCACACCATTCCTCTCCCTCTTCCCTTACTGGACCCCCACCTCTTCCTGCACCTCTGGCCTGCCCCCCTCCACCCCCACTCCCTCTCTGGCTAATCAGTCCCGGCGCTAGTTCCCTCCTACCCCCCACCCCACCCCTTCATTGCCCCCTGCCTTCCTCTCCCCTTACACACACACACACACACACACACACACATGTTATGATGACCATTATCTCCCAACCTACAGTGTGTTTCTCCATGTTTTTCCTTTACATTTATTTTTTTATTTACATATTCCCTTTTCATGTCCCATAATATAAACCTTTCCTTCTCCACTCTCTTTTTTTATTCATCTTATATTTTAGTCGTTCTAATTCCTTTCTTTCTTCTTTTCTTCCCTCTATTTTCTTTCCTACCATTCTCCCTACCATCCCTTCCTATATAATATTATCTTCCTTTTCCACTTCTCTATCTCAATACAACTACTTTCACCACCACCACCACTACCACTACCACCACCACGACCACGACCTCCCTCACCCTTCTACCCCCCTCCCCACCACCACCCCCACCACATCCACTTCCCTAGCCCATCTACCACCAAAAGTTTCCCTCAGTGGTGTTCCATAGAGTTCAAATACTTACGGTAAAAGTTGGACTGCGAGCGAAGAAAGGATGGGGAAGGAGGAGGGACTGAAAAATAATGTGGATGGGAGTGTGGGATACGTTTGGTAAGGGTAGGGGGTTAGGAAGAGTGGGTGGGAGGTTGAGAGAAAAGTGTGAGTGGAGGAGGGGTGTGTGGGGGTTGGGTAACAGATGGGGTGTATAAGTGGATGGATAGGGGTGAGAGATATTATTATTGGTTTGTTTGGTGGTGGATGAGAGTTTGTGAGAAAAAATAAAGAGATACTAGACGAGAGAACAAGTAAAGATAGAACATACTCGTAGAGAAGTGAGTTGAGTGGAGGAGACGGAAGAGAATAAAAGAAAAAGAGAGAGAGAGAAGAGAAGGAGCAAGAGAGACGCACGGAGGGAGGGAGGGAGGGAGAGAGAGAGGAAGAGGGAGGAGGCAGGGAGAGAGAGAGAGAGAGTGAGGCAGGCAGGAAGAGTGATGGTCTGGTCGGAGGCTGCGAGGTAAGGCATTCATCTCCCTCTGTATTTGGCCAAGTTGCGTGATTTATGCTGGCCCGGTGGTAATATGTTATTTATCACGACCCTCCCTGAATGATGGAGATGGCAGCGACACAGGCACCAGTAGGGCAGGGGAAGGGAAGGGATAGATGGATGGATGGATGGATGGAGAGGGAGGAGAAAGGGAGGCTCAGGAGGAGGAGGAGGAGGAGGAGAAAGGGAGGCTCAGAAGGAGTAGGAGGAGGAGGAAGAACAAGGAGGATCAAGAGGAGGAGAGGTGGATTTTTTATATTTTTTTACAAAGGATCTTAAAACAAAAACAGAGCTTACAGTCTGTTCGAGTCTGTTTGGAAATATTATGCTAACTAGTAGATGAGGGAATATATAGCAAAGATGAAGGCTCCTCCCCCACCCACTACTCCCTCTTGCTTGAAAAGAAGGAGGAGGAGGAGGAGGAGGAGGTCAGGAAGAGGATGGTGGGGAAAGAAACGTAGTAGGAAGAGATTGTTTTGAGTTGACGGATGAGGAAGATGGAAGAAGGAGAATGAGGATGAGAGGAGTAGTAGCAGGAGAAGGATGATGGAAAGAAAAGGTATACAAGAAAGAAATATTTGTGGGAATAGGATATAAAGAAATGAAAGAAGAAATGAGAAAACTTGAGAAAGAAATGCAAGAAGTGGATGCAATTCACACCCAGTCTTGTACCTCAAACCCACGCCCACTATTTCACCCACAACCCACGGCCCATTTGTAACCCATTCACACCCATGATACATCAGACTCTCTACACCTCATCCACAGTCCAACCCACTCACACCCATCTAACACTTCAGCCACACACTCAGTCCATGCCACTCACACCCACCTAACACTCCAGCCACCCTCGTACACACGCCCACGCCATTCTTTCCCACGCCCACGTCATAATGTGGAGGTGATTTACAGACACCTGCCTGCCTGCCTCTCTCTCCACTTCACGACCCACAACAAGGCACAAATTTACCTTCCCTGTTTAACAACCTTTTACACTTGCTCGTAAATTCTTACACTCCCTCCCCCACCCCCACCACTCCTCCCACTCTCCTCCTAGCTTCTTTCTCTCTCCCTCCTTCTCTTTATCTCTCCTTCTTTCCCTCTCCCTCCTTCTTTCTCTCTCCCACCTTCTCTTTCTCCTTTTCGCTTTTTCTCTTCTCCATCCCTCACTGCTACTGTCTCTCTTTCATTATTTTCTGTCTCACATTCTCACTGCCTATATTAAAAAGAGGGAAGGAGGGAGGAAGGAAAAGATAATAAATGTAGGGGAAGGAGAAAAAAAATATATATGAGAGAGAAATAGATAGAATAGATAACAGACAAAAATTGAATAAAAACGAAAGACAGAGATAGAAAAGTAAGAAAAGCAACCACCACCTGCCTCTTACCTGTATTCAAATCAAATCATATCTGTGTGCTTCTCAATTCTTTCACCAACCAAGCTGCCAGTCTGCTTGCTGACTTGCCTTTGGACGCATCATGTCAAAAAAAAAAAAAAAAACATATCTTGCCGGGGGGGTGCGGATGGGGGGCTGACTTGGGCTGGCTCGGGGCCCGGGGTAGAATTTAAGGGCCTCCGAAGCGTCGTAAATCCGGGCCCACGTTCCCCCGCCGGTAATTAATAGTGTGTGTGTGATGCACGGGCGCTCGGGACCCCCACGAAATTTAATACGAACCATGAAAAATCCCTTCACAAATTACGACGCCGTAAATATCGGACTTATAAGCCCTGCGAGAGATGATGCATTACCTGACGGAGGGGGCCAAACGTGCGTCGCCTGGGATGGTCTGGTCTGGTATGCCTGCGTTGGGTTGGGTTGGGTTGGGTTGACTTGGTGGATGGGTATTGGTTATTGACTGGAGGTTGGGTCGTTTCGTTGTGAGAGAGTTGAGTATAGGGGACGATAAAGGAATAGGAAGAGGGAGAGAGTTAGTTTGTGATGGGTGGGTGAGGGACAAGGAGAGATGTGGAGGATTGGGACGAAAGGGGATCTAGAGGGAATATGAAAGTACGTGAGTGAGGGAGGGAAGACAGCAGATGGAGAGGGAATGGAAGACGAGAAGGGATAAATAATAAGGAACGAAACGGAGAAGGAGGAGGAGGAGGAAGAAAACGAGGAAGACGAGGGAGAGGATATGAAGGAAGAGACATGAGAGCAAGTATAGATGAGGGAGAGGAAGGAGATGGAAGGTTGATGATGAATGAGAGGAGGAGGAGGAGGAGGAGGAAGGGAAAAAACATGAGTAGTTAGAGTGATAAGAAGTAGCGAGAGTATGTGAAGAAGCAGGAAGAAGAGATAGAGAAGGATGGATGAGGGGTTAGACTCATGGAGGATAAAGTAGTAGAGGTGCTAAACTAGGATTTCAGAAAGCAAGCAGGGAGAAGATCTGGAAGCAGGAGTTAGAGATAGAAGGATGAGGGGTTAGGAGGATGAAGGATGGGAGTGCACAGGTGGCTAATTGGAGAGGAAGGAGGGTGGAAGGAAGGAAGGAAGTGGCAGCGGCGATAGTAGTAGCATCATAAGTTGGGGAAAGAAGGATGAGAGAGAGAACAGGAACAGGTGAGTAAAAACAAGAAAAAAATGTAGGAAAAGAGAAGGAAAGAAAGTATGAAAGGAAAACAAAAAGTAAGGAAGGAAGGAAAATAAGGGAGATAAACATGAAGGAAAGAGGGAAAAATAAAGATATACAGACTATGACGAAAGGGAAGAAGAAAGTAACGTATAAAAAAAAAACGAAAGTCAGGAAGAATATGATGTATAAGGCTCGTTCTTCTACTCTTGGTTAGTATGTAAACAACACATTTGATGGCTAATACCTTGTAAACCACACACGCTACTTAAATAAATCATACAGAATATTGAAGTATAAATCTTTAGTTGTCTCCTGATGTACTTGTAAAGACTTAAGTGACGTCTGTAGGATGGGTACCCAGCTCAGACTGACATCAACTCAAAATTCACTTTTACACTCTATTTACATATATATAAGTACATTTTCACACTCTAATTTTATTATATAACATGTCGGAATCACATTTTCAACACAACAATATGAAATATAATGTCAATGTCGTTTTTACTTACATAAATGGTAAGATGAAAATATGTCATTCCATCCTTCTTCCATACTTGTTGCTGGTGTAGAAATTTGTCTACACCCGCGATTTTTATCTTTCTTTATACATCAATCTCGGGACTGTAGGGTGTCAGTAGCCCTTGACTCTTGCGAGGCCCCGAGATTATTGGTTGTCGCACCAGATGAGACAGTGGAGCTTCGTGATGATGTTGATACCATAGCTTCTCTTCTGTCCCACTAGATGACCACACTTTATTTATACACGTCACTATCAGGAGAGAGTTAGTGCATGGGTTCCTACAGACAGATGACTTATGACCTACCCTAAATCACACACACACACACACACACACACACACACTGAGTGAAATAATGCCAGTCACCCTCATTATTACGCCAAGGTGAGGAATGTCCATCTGTGAAATATCATGTACAGACAGATTCTGAAGTCTTGCCACAATGAAGGGGTCATTCTAAATACAACACAACTATATGGCTGTGTTTGTTTGGTTGGTTATAGAGTTTGTGTTTACTCTTCACAAAATAGATACTTTATACTTGCATGTGGTGGGAACTCAACAGATGGATATGGATGGATGGATGAATAGATGGATGGATGGATGTGACTATACATTATTCGCCTAGTATATATATATGTAGCAAAGAATGGATGTGTCAAACGTATAACACAGCCTTAATTATTATTTTAAAGTCAGATATTACTAGAAAACAAACCACAACCATTCTACAATCTAGACAATGTGTTTTATCAGTTTTATTCATGGATATAGACATTGACTTAGTATGAGTTTTGGTATTGGAGGCGAGGTACTGATAAGTGTGAAGAGGATGATAAGTGTGAAGAGGAGGAGGACCAGTAGAGAATTATTATAAGGAGTGTTTTTTTTATGTATGCATTTATGGATGTTCTGGGTATGCACGTGTTGGGAATTATGTATGTCTGTCTTGTATCATGATGTCATGTAAATCGACTATGTAAATTTGCACGTCAGGTGTATAAGTGTACAGTTGAGGACAAGAGTTTCTACACACAACAATAACATCACATTGGGGGTAACTTTAGGATATAATATTATGTGAGAGGTTCTTTCTGGGATAATAATAGTGAGCTCGTGTAAATTCCTTATGGTTTATCTATAAGAGGTGGTTCCTGTAAAGTTTTGTAAAGCAGTTTTTCATCTATCAAAGCAAAGGTTTTTTCAAGATTACTGTAAATGAAAATAATATAGACTAAACTAATATTATCTGCTTGTGTTTACCCTTGTGCATGTATGTGTATAGAAACTTTTGCTGGCCACTACACTACACACCGTATGTATGTAGGAGAGTATTGGCTATATCTTTATTGTGTGTGTAGTCTGACATTGCCTATGCATGATTCGCAAATATAGACGCGAAGAAGCAGGCGCATGCATATTGCTCTCTCTCTCACTCTCTCTCTCCTCTCTCTCTTTCTCTCTCTCTCTCTCTCTCTCTCTCTCTCTCTCTCTCTCACACACACACACACACACACACACACACACACACACACACACACATGCACGCCAAAGTAAACAAACACACACATCACACCTTACCGGACACGTATATAAATCTGCACACACACACACCTTACTGGACACGTATATAAATCTGCACACACACACACACACAGTAAGCTCCCCAACCCACAATCTCACCTCAGTCATCCTTATTCACTACCATCATCCTCAGGAATTACTCGTACCACCACCACTATACCAATAAGCTGTCTATCTATCTATCCATCTACAAGTTTACCCCAGTATGCTTTCCATTTATTACATCACCTTTCAGTAAACTCTGTCATGTGTTTGTAAAGGTTCTCATACCATCATAGATAATGTAAGCAGAGCCATGCATCTAG
>JAWZYT010007419.1:17500-30556 GCA_034508575.1 Petrolisthes manimaculis | reverse complement strand
AGAGGAGGGAAAGAGGAGGAGGAGGGAAAGAGGAAGGAGTGGAGGAAGGAGGAAAAGAAGGAGTGAAGGAAGGAAGGAATGGGGGAAAGAGGAAGGAGTGGAGGATGGAAAGAGGAGGGAAAGAGGAGGAAGGAAGGAATGGGGGAAAGAGGAAGGAGTGGAGGAAGGAAGGAATGGGGGAAAGAGGAAGGAGTGGAGGATGGAGGGAATAGGGGAAAGAGGAAGGAGTGGAGGAAGGAGGAAAAGAAGGAGTGGAGGAAGGAAGGAATGGGGGAAAGAGGAAGGAGTGGAGGATGGAGGGAATAGGGGAAAGAGTGGAGGAAGGAGGAAAAGAAGGAGTGGAGGAAGGAAGGAATGGGGGAAAGATGAAGGAGTGGAGGATGGAGGGAATAGGGGTTTCAAAGAGGAAGGAGTGGAGGATGGAGGGAATAGGGGAAAGAGGAAGGAGTGGAGGAAGGAAGGAAGGAATGGGGAATGAAGAAAGGTGAGAAGGAAAGCAAGAGTGGGGGAGGGAGAAAGGAGAGAAGGAAGGAGAAAGAAATGGAAGGATGGATGGAAGAAAGGGAGTGAGATGAACGAAAGAAAAAAGAACAAAAATGATGGAAGGAAAGAAGAAATGAAAAATAAATGTAATGTATGCATGACACTGATACCACCACCACCACCACCACAACCACCCCACTGACCATAACACCACACCACCCCACTGACCACAACGCCACACTCACAACACCACCCCACTGACGCCACTACCACACACACACACACCACTACCACCCCACTGACAACACAACACCACACCAACACCAACACCACCCTCACAACCATCCCACTGACCACAACACCACACTCACACCACAAACACCACCTCACAACACAACACCACCACCACACAACACCACCACACCACAACCACACACACTCACAACACAACACAACACCATCACCACACCAACACCACCACCAGTATCTCCTCTTTAGTGGTGAGAGTTGACGTCATTCTCAGCTAAACTCGGACACAAAACCTCTCGTATATTCTATCTCACTTTCTCTATCAAACTTTATAATTCCCGTGTTCCATTTCATTTTAGTCTCAACCTGTATCTATATGTCACAAGATTTCGTATAGACACTGTTTTGTTTTTGTTTATGTTTTTTTTTTTTTGAGGGTTTACAACATATATACAGAAAATGTAATAAGACTATATACGTGATTGCAATACAAAACTATATTACGTATGTATATAATTATGTTGTTTGGCCATCATTGACGTAACTTGAGAATAATGACCTCTCTTTCCATTATAGCCTGCATGTGTAAGGACTCCTGTGTCTAACTATACTCTATTTTTGTTATTATTTTCTTATGTGAATTATATATTTTCTTGTTATATCTCTTTCGCAATCATATTATTTTTTATTCATTCTAATTCATTCTCTATCTTCATTCCACATACTCCTTCACTTTATCTCTCTCTATCCTTGGGTATTATGTCTTTATCTAGGTTTATCTCACTGTTCTCTCATTCCAACTCTTAATTTATTTGCATACATTCTCCCCAGTTCCATCATTCCTCTTTTTTTCCTATCTCCTTTGTTCCTTCCTTCTGACCCATATTTTTACTTTTCATTTCGTTCAACATTATTATTCTATTCGTTGTTCTATTCACATATTTATCTCTTATTCTGTGTGTGTGTGTGTGTGTGTGTGTGTGTGTGTGTTCCTGGGTCTTTCTTCCACCACTTTCCCCTCAGGCTGCCTCCCTTTTCTCCCCTTTCTTTCCCCTTCCCCTCGGCCATGTGTCCCGTTTTCCCTTTCACTCCAGATTAATACCCTGCTCTGTCTGAGTGTCTGTCTGTGTGTGTCTGAGTGTCTGTCTGTCTGTGTCTGCGTGTCTGTCTTTCTGTGTCTGCGTGTCTGTCTGTTTCTGTGTCCGAGTGTGTCTGTGTCTTTGTCTGTCTGAGTGTCTGTCTGTCTTTGTCTGTCTGTGTGTGTCTAAGTGTCTGTCTGTCTGTGTCTTTGTCTTCGTGTTTGTCTGAGTCTGTCTTCGTGTCTGTCTGTCTGTGTCTGAGTGTGTGTCTTTGTCTGTCTGTCTGTGTTATTATCTGATTCTAAGCTTCACCTTTGAATGTCATGCTACACTCACATCAGCGCCTGTGAGATGCTTTTGTCTTTGCTAATAATTGAACCAAGAATAGCTACAATGACGATAGTGATTATGAGAAATATAGTTAAATCCTTTACTAATTGGAATGGAAATAAAAATAAAAATAAAAATAAAAATAATAAAAATAAAAATAGAAATAAAAATAATAATAATAATAATAATAATAATAAATAAAAATAAAGATAATAAAAAGATTAATACAACAATTAGAATTATATAAACAAGTAACATAATCAGATAATAAGGCTAATTCCACTCACTCTACATTGTCTACAACATTACCAAGCCTAGAGGTAATGAAATGTGGTGTGAGAGTCCCGTAGAATTTTAACCCACACAAGAATATAAGTAATTATTAAGAGAGTATACTTTTGGTACATTACAGCGCCTTGATTCCTCCAAAGTATGCCAGAAAACACACCCAGATACAGAAAAATAATGGTATCCTGTTGCCTGGAATAATTTGGAGGAATCGTAATCTCCAAAAATGTTAGAACTATATTATAGTCTCCCCTTATGTTGGTAGGTAATTCTTTTTTTGGTACATTGGAGTGCCTTGATTCCTCCAAAGTATGCTAGGAAACAGGACCAGAAGAGCAGAAATAATGGTGTTCTGTTGCTTGGAATAGATTGGAGGATTCAGTTGCTCCAGAATTACCAACACAAGGAAATAATATAGTGTACTCAAATGCAGTAAGTTAGAGAAGTACACACACACACTCTCTTCACTAAAAATCACCTTATCCATCCATACAGAGGTCAAAGTTTTCTGTATAGACTATTACTTTTATGATATACGGTATATAATGGTGTCACAGCTATTGAAGGAATATTTAAGGTTACACACAGATGGATAAGTGGTATATATTATTATTATTATGGACTTTCTGACCGAGTATTTGTTTGTCATGTTGCTGCTGATAAAAGTACGGTGACAACAATGTTAAAATTAATCTATAAAATTAATAGTAGTCATAATGAATAGAATATAATAAACTATATATTATGGTACCATATGATGACAATCCACATGCCACAATAAGAGTAATTATATCTTATGAATATATATTACCATATGCAATACGTTAATATACATAATATAATAATAAACATAATATAATAATAAACATGATATTGAAAAAAATTAACACTCGTACAAATGAAAATAAATGATATGTGTAAGCAGATTACAAAATACATCCCACTCGGAATCCTCTGTACCTGCGCCGAGATTATAATAACAATAATAATAATAATAATAAACACACACACAAAGACACACTCATACAAAAATAAAAACAATAAACTTGTACAAAACGAAATGGGCTGCATGAAGCTT
Source organism: Petrolisthes manimaculis (assembly GCA_034508575.1). NCBI lineage: Eukaryota > Metazoa > Arthropoda > Malacostraca > Decapoda > Porcellanidae > Petrolisthes > Petrolisthes manimaculis. The sequence continues at coordinate 27,049 of JAWZYT010007419.1, read as the reverse complement.
ACTGAAACACAATCCTAGGAAACACATTAAAAGAACCGTACCTTATCTGAGATTATAACAAAAATAAACACACACACACACACACACACACACACAAAGACATACAAACACAAAAGAAAACAACAAACATAAACAAATGAAATGGACATGCATGAACATTACTTAAAAAAAAAAAAAAACGATCCCTTTTTGGCGCCACACAAAAAAGACCGTACCTGTACCGAGATTATAATAAAAATAACACACACGCACACATATAAACACACGAATAAAACCAACAAACAAAATTATACAAATGAAATGGGCATGCATGAAGGTTACCAAGAAAAAAAATAATAATAACCATGATCTCTTTTGGCGCGACACTAAAAGGACCGTACCTGGGCCGAGATGAGACCATTCTGCCTGAGTTTGCTGGAGAGAGGTGGTCTGGAGGTGGTGGCAGTCCGTCCCAACTTGTGTAGTGGTGCGTCCTTGTGGTGATGATGGTGATGATGGTGGTGGTGAGCGGCAGCAGGACTCTAGCAAAGGGAGGGAGAGAAGGGAGGCAGGGTTGTGTTAGGAATGGGTGGCTACGTGGCAAAGCAAAGCAAAGGGTAGATAGATAAATAACAGGGAAGGGGTGGGAGTGTGAGGATAATTATTATAATACTCTTAAATTTTGTATTATGTTAGATAGGGGCTGGGGGAGACTATGAGGATATAATGCTCTTACGTTCTATATTATGTAAGATAGGGACTACATGGCAGGGCTATAATATACAAGGAAAAAATAGGTTACAATATGATACTATAATTGTTTAACTAGATTATGATAAAATAAAAACATTAAAAAACAGTAACATTTCTAGACTGTAAGCAACCACTACCTAACTACCTACCTACCTACGTATCGTGTACCCTACCCTAACTTACCCTAACCTACCCTACCCTATACCCTACTCTACCCTAAAGCCTTACAAGACAACATATCTTTTTTATTTTTCCCATCCATAATTTATAAGTATTGTGAGTTGAAGCGAAACGAGAAACTATAACTTTATATTGTTTGTTTTTGTTGGTCTACTATTTACAAGTTTTGAGTTGGTCACACACACACACACACACACACACACACAATCAATACATCATTTCTCATCATATATAATAATCAATGTTGCTTTACACCAATATATATACACTACACATGCGTTATTTTTACATTCTCAAACACCAACCATTACTATTTTCACACTACACTACTATTTTTACATTCCTCTACACCGTGCACTGCTATTTTTACATTACATTGACACACACAATTATAATCAATGTGTTTTTACATTCCTAAGCCATTCATTACTATTTTTACGTACTGGAAGTATTTTAAACCATTCACTGATATTTATTTATACGTTCTTATAAAATATTAATTGCCATCTTTTCTACGGTTAATTACACTCTTCATTGCATATTTTACACTTTCATACACTGACAACACCCTGACAACAGTGTAATATGACTATACTCTTACGCTCTGACAACACCATGACAACACAGTGTAATAATGAACTAGAGACACCAGACGCTAACACCAAAAGAGAGGGTAATCATTCACCAACATTCTATATATCATCACGTGGACCGACTGAACCAAAACACAAACCAACCAACATCCCTTCCACAAACCCCAGTCACCTACTTACTGAAAATTATGAATGAAGATATTGAAATGGAGATGAAATGTGTGTGTGTGTGTGTGTGTGTGTGTGTGTGTGTGTGTGTGTGTGTGTGTGTGTGTGTGTGTGTGTGTGTGTGTGTGTGTGTGTGTGTGTGTGTGTGTGTGAGAGAGAGAGAGAGAGAGAGAGAGAGAGAGAGAGAGAGAGAGAGAGAGAGAGATGAGAGGTGAAGTAAAGTTAGAAGGGTCAATCTGATGAGGAAGATTATTAGGAAGGAAATAGATGAGGAAGTGTCGGTGAGGGAGGTGACAAGGGGGGAGGAGGGTGACAAGGGGGGAGTGGGATGGGGAAAGAAAAGGGATGGGGGATAGAGGGAAGGGAAGGGATGGGGGATGGAGGGAAGGGGAAGGAGGGGGGATGGGAGAGGGAGAGTTGGAGGGGGAGAGGGAGAGTTGGAGGGGGAGAGGGGATCAGAGTCTAACCCAACGAGAGGAATGATCGATACCTTTCCTCCCCTCCCCTCCCATTCTCTCCCCTCATTCTTCCCTCCCCTCCCCTCATTCTTCCCTTCCCTCCTTCTCCCCTCCCCTCCCCTTCTTGCTTGATCCTTCCCTACTCTCCTTTCCCCTCCCTCTACACCTTTCTATCTCCCTCCCTCCCTCTCTACCTTCCCTTCATTCCTAATCTTCTTCCTCCCCTTCATTCCTTCCTTTTTATTTTTCCTGTTCTTCCTCCTAACTCATTTTCATTCATTCTTTCTAATTTCCCTTTCATATTTCACTCTCCACAACATTCTCTCCTTTCTTGTTCTCCCTTACCTCCTCTCTTAACTCTCCTTCCTTCCTTCCTTCCTTCCTTCCTCCCTTTACTCTCCCTGCCTTCCTCCCTCCCTTTACTCTCCCTGCCTTCCTCCCTCCCTTTACTCTCCCTGCCTTCCTTCCATGCAGTCCTTCAATACTCTCCTCTCCTCTCCTCTCCCCTCCCTTTCCTTTTCTTTTTTCTTTATTTCTCTCCTCAGGCATCTCTCTCTCTCTCTCTCTCTCTCTCTCTCTCTCTCTCTCTCTCTCTCTCTCTCTCTCTCTCTCTCTTTAATAACGATACAATATAGATTAATTACATCAATCAATTTTGCCTCCTACCCCTTCATCCCTTCCCTTCCCCTTCCCTTTCCCCTTCCCCTTCCCTTCCCTTCCCTTCCCTTCCCATCCCATCCCTTCCCTTCCCTTCCCCTTCCCTTCCCATCCCCTTCCCTTCCCTTCCCATCCCCTTCCCTTTCCTTCCCCTTCCCTTCCCATCCCCTTCCCTTCCCTTCCCTTCCCATCCCTCCCCATCCCTTCCCTTACCTTCCCCTTCCCCTTCCCTTCCCCTCTTCACCTTATCCTTCTTATCCCTCCACTTCACTTTTTGGAGTCTTGGAGGAAACAGGATTAATATTAGTTTATTGAGATTTTGGTGTATTTGAATTTTTTGTAAGGAACTGGATTTTTTTTTTTTTTTTTTTTTTTTTGGGTGGGGGGGAAACCAGGATTTTTTTTTTTTTTTAGTTTTTGGAGAATTTATAGGAAACGGGAATATTTGGTGAATTTTGAGTTTGGAAAGAAACATTATTATTTTTTTGGTGGAGATTTTGAAGGAAATAGAAAAATACAAGAAACCCAAAAATAAACAAACATTAAAAATAATAATAATAATAAAAAAAAAAAAAAAAAGATATACAAAAAAATTCCCAATTAAGGAAAAAAAAAATGGAGATAAACGAGTCCTTCAAATATTGCCACCAAACACCACCTATATGGAAGGAGATTGTTTCGTGGCATAGTCAGGAGGAATCAGAAGCCTCCAGCGTGATCATACATAGGTTCCTTCAAGGGGGAAAACTTTGTGTTGGTAAATCTGGAGCACCTGAATCCTCCAAACTATTCCAAGCAACAGAACACCAATATTTTTTGTTCATTTGTACTTGTTTCTTGTAATCTTTCGTGTTGGTAAATCTGGAGCAACTGAATCCTCCAAACTATTCCAAGCAACAGAACACCAATATTTTTTGTTCATTTGTACTTGTTTCTTGTAATCTTTCGTGTTGGTAAATCTGGAGCACCTGAATCCTCCAAACTATTCCAAGCAACAGAACACCATTATTTTTGTTCATTTGGACTTGTTTCCTGTCATACTTTGGAGGAATCAAGACGCTCCAATGTACCAAAAAAGAATCGAGTTCGTGTACAAAAGTTGTGATTGGTTATGAGGTGGTGAAGTGAAGAGAAGTGATTGGATATGGATTAGATTAGCCCTGTTATGTGATTGGTGGACCGTGTGTGATTGGTTTAGATTAGTCCAGCTATAGATATGTAATTGTGTGATTTTTTAGGTGTAAGATTCATTAACTCGTATTATTTACTATATATTTTCCGTGTGATTTAATCGGTCGTATGATACATGTATTTGTCGTATTAATATTTCTTCATGTAATTTCTTTAAGCCGTGTGATTTTTTGTTATACAGTATATTATTTTTCAGTGATAGCGATATATTTCTACATACTGTGAATTATATATATATGTGACATAATCCATATATACTACTTAATTAAGGAACTCTGTGGTGTAGTCGGAAAATTGGAGGTAAACGAGTCCTTCAAATAGTACAACGAAACACACACACACCTATATAATATTATATGGAAGGAGCTTGCTTGTTTCGTGGAGAGGCCAGGAGGAATCAAAAGACTCCAATATTCACACAAGATCACAAGGTCCTTAAAGGGAGATTGTTTAGTTGGTGAATTGGAAGGTGTCTGATTACTGCAATTAAACTATGCCACGAAACAACAGACCGCCTATTAGTACCATTGAAGGAGTCTGTTTTCTGGCATAGTTTGGAGGAATCATTTGCCTTCTAAATTCACCAACAAGAGAATGTCCCCTTAATACCAAAGAAGCATACACAGTCGTTTGTAATGAAGTGAAGTAATGATAATATTAAGTTTGATAAAAGATACAGTATTATGAGTTTAACAGCACGAAATGCATGTTGAAGGTATATCACATTATCATACCACTATTATTCAAAGCAAGATCAGACACACACACACACACACACACACACAATTACATGTACAGTATATACACCCAGGTTGGCACACACATACACAGAGATGCATGTACACCCACGTACTGTAGGCTGACGCACACACACAGTTGCATGTAGCCAACACCCACGTTTGTTGACACACACACACACACACACACACACACACACACACACACACACACACACACACACACTATATTTCGAGGAACTCAGACACACCTTCATTTCCCTTTGAGGTGAGTGAGTTGATTACAGTGTACCGTACAACACACACCAAATGGTTACAACTACTCAATAGGTTTGTACTTCTTTGGTATTATTACGCTGGAAATAGAATGTTAAAAAGGTTACCAGTCGTTCCTGTCTTGTGTGTGTGTGTGTGTGTGTGTGTGTGTGTGTGTGTGTGTGTGTGTTTAGAGGATTCCAAACTTCAACAGAGCCAAGGGATACAGAGAGTTACACTTAGATCAACTTTATTATTCTATTATATTATCACTATTATTATTATTATTATTTTCTTTTTTATTATTAACATTATCATTTTGGGAAGGAAAAATTGTGTGTAGCAGTAATATAAAGTGTTGTGGTAAACTGTATGTATGGTTTGGTGACATTCGTATGGACCAATGAATCACTCACCTTACAATTCACCAACAACAAAATCTAACCATAATCTCATGACAGTCGGAATTTTAATGTCCAAAGCCCTACTTATGTAATTATGTACACACACACACACACACACACACAATATCGATATACAGTTCCACTTTCATACGAGTACACACACACACACACACACACTCACACACACACACATACATTTTTCTCTTCTAGCCTCGTGCCCTTTAAAATGCTAGGAGTTTGCGCGAGAGTAAGAGAAAGAGAAAGAGAAAGAGACAGAGACAGAGACAGAGACAGAGACAGAGACAGAGACAGAGACAGAGACAGAGAGAGAGAGAGAGAAATAGAGAGAGAGAGAGAGTAATAGAGAGAGAGAGAGAGAACGAGAGAACGAGAGAGAGAGAGAGATAATGTGATGATGTAGGAATGATACTAGACGATCTACGAGTTTAAATCAACAAAAGTGCGAGAACATTACGTAATGATGACGTAATTAATGACAGGAAGTATAATTTGAGATGGCATTATTTATGGCAGGATGGCACAAACGATGGTAGGACAATACAGTTATGACAGACCAATATAACGATGACAAAACAGATGGTAGTAATTATAGCAGAACACAACACAGCACAACCAACCAACCAAACCTTATAAGACCCCTTACTCAAACCAACCAACAAACAAACCAAAAAACCTAACAACCAGACAATCAACCCTTCAACCAACCAATTAATCAGTCAATCAACCCTTCAACCAACCAACCAATCAACCAAAAAACCAACCAACCAATCAATCAAACAACCCTTCAACCAACCAACCAACCCATCAACCAACCAACCAACCCATCAACCAACCAACCAAGTAAGCAAGACTCCCTTCCTCTCTCCTTCACACACACACACACACACACATAACTAAATACACAGACCACGAAACAAAACTAAAAATACAAGTAGCCTAAACAAACCAAACTCAACCCTCTCTAAGCAACTATAGTCAAGCCTTCAACAAGTAAGATACAGCCACAATCAAATATCCACCAACACTTTCCTTCCATCACAGTCAAAAAATATCTTGGTAGTAAAGAACAACACGTGTATGATTTTGCAGCTCCTCATAATAATAAATGAAGGGGTTGAATTGACGTTACTATAAGGTGTTGAATGATTATATATTGATATGATACGGTACTGATTTATTTGCACAATGGAAGGAAAGTGTGGGTGGTTTTATGATGGTGGCTGTACCTCTCCTTATCAACAAACAATAAATTAACGACAATCAATCCTCCTCCTCCTTCCCCCTTTTTATTCCACACATGTTCATCTCTAAGCAACCACAATAACACTACTCCCCTATCCCCCCACTTCCACTTTTTCACGCAACCAAAGCAAATACAAAAAAAAAAAAAAACTAAAAAAAAACCAGCCCCTTTATATTCCCATTTTTTGTCCCCCTCTCTCCAGGCACCAATACCCATACCATCATCCCCCTCCACACCCCTTTTTTCACTCCCCCTCAAAAAGCAAATACACCTCCACATTCTACTTTTTATCTACCCACCCTCCTCCTCTTCCTTCTAGTAAACCAAAACAAGATACCTCCCCTCCACATACCACTTTTCTCACTCCCTCCCTCACTCACTCCCTCCCTCTCTCCCTCCCTCATTCACTCCCTCCCTCCCTCATTCACTCCCTCCCTCCCTCCCTCCCTCCCTCCCTCCCTCTCTCACTCACCCGTCTGTTCCAAGGAGGCCCCCATGGGTACGTGTGGTAGAAGGGGGCCACAATCACCCTGGCCCCCTCCATGTAGGGTGCCTAACTCGCCTCTGGGCCCCTCCTTGTGTCTTCCATGGGGCCCTTTACTCCCTCAGTCGTTCGGGGGTCGTCTTCGTGTGCCAGGTCGTAAAAGGGTCGTATGTACTAAAGCTTCAACTGTAAATTTATAGCTTTACTAAGTAGTCGTATGTATCTTAGATTTTGGTGATGGTCGTGGTTGCCGGGTCGTGGGATGTAAGAGGGGTCGTGGTCGTGGTTATCGGGTCGTGAGATGTAAGAGGGGTCGTGGTTGTGATTGCCGGGTCGTAGGATGTAAGAGGGGTCGTGAGTAATGAAGATTCGACTGTATATCTAGCTTCTATAATCACTGGCGGGTCGTTGGTGGCAGAGGGTCGTGGGAATGGTCGTGTCGTAATCCTATCAGCTAGAGTGATAGGTCGTTTGCCTGGTCGTTAGTGGGTCGTTCGTCGTCTTGATGGCTATTACTGCCGCTGGCTGGGAATTAATTTTGTGTACATGTTTGTATTCTTCGTCTTTAAAGTCGTATTGCCATTAGTTGCATCGATGGTGGTGGTGTCCGTGGTCGTGGCGGCAGTGGGTCGTCGTTCTGATGGATGGTTATTACGACCCCTGACCTTGAAGTGTCGCTGGTATTCCTAGTCCTTAAAGCCGCATTCCTAGTCGCTGAGGCCAGTCGTCCGGCAGATGTCTCACACCTTTTCCTATTCCTGGTCGTTCTAGGTCGGGATCGGGTCTGTAAACTCACAAACACGACCATCGGGTGGGGTGACGACTTGGGGGGGAGGGAGGGGGGTAGTTGGTGGTGATAGTGATGGGATGACGACTTGGTGGGGGGAGGGAGGGGATAGTTGGTGGTGATAGTGGTGGGGGGGAGGGATCGTTGGTGGCGGTGGTGGTAGTGGGTGTATTCCAAGTCACTTTATATTCATGACCATCGGGTTAATACGAGACAAAATAAACAAATAAATAAACAAATAAAAAATATAAATATATAAATAATCTATATACCGCCGCCCTAAGGGATCTGATACTGGTTATTGGTGTGGCCGTATTCTTAGTCCCAGGGTCGGGGTTTGACTAGGAATACGGCCCTAGGTCATTGAGGGTTGATACAGTGACGTCATGGCGACTCAGTACAGCCTAAGGTAAGTGCCGGAAGGTCAGGGTGGTCTCATGTCCAAGTGTGTGTGACCCTTCGTAGAATATCATAATTATCAGTCACTCTATATGTCACGTTTCTTAATGAATACTGACTGACTGGTTTACTTGTATTACCAGTGTGTATATAAGGGCATGGAGATGGAGGTAGGAAAGGGGTAGGATGGATGGTTGGTTGGATGACGGAGCAAACAGCAGCAAACAGCAGCAGCAACAGCAACAACAGACGTACGACACATACAACCTCAACCACCGTGAGTGAGGCGGGCACTGACTGGTCTGGTCTGGTTTGGCTGGATCTCCTTAGGTGCTACAGGTGCCTGCTGCCTCCGCCTCACTACCGTCGTCATGGCAACCTATATACCAAGAGATGCCACATGTCGCCACCACGCCCACGCAGGCACATAGTCAAGAAGACAGACCCCCCTCTTTAAAATCACTACAAACCCTTAAGAATTCTAGGAAAACAGTCAGACTAATCTCAACACCCACTCCCGGGCCCCCTTATGAAAAGAGAGTTTGTGTGAGTGAGTGAGTGAGTGAGTGAGAATGAGTGAGTGAGTGAGTGAGAAAGATTCGCGCCATTGCCATCATCGCGTCGTGGGAAATTATCGATCTGGCAACCCCTACCCGTGACGTCACCAGATGAGCTTGAGCTTCTGGTCGACCCGCTCTCGCCCCGTGATTAAGAAATTGACAAGGGTAGGCAGACAGGTGACGGACGCTATGGAACGAAAAGGAAGAAGTAAAAACAAAACAAAAAAACGAATGGGAGAGAAATAATGGAGGAAAGGAAAGGAGGAGTGGTGGGAGATGAACGAACGATATGAAGGGAAACAGAAAATGAAAAGAAAAAACAACATGAAACGGAAGAGAGTAAATAAGGAGAGAAGTGGAGGAAAGGAGAGGAGGAGGAGGAGTAGAGAGGGAGGAGGAAAAAGAATGGGAGTGGAGAGGCAACAAGAGAAGGTTGGTTGGTTAGTTAGTTGGTGAAGAGGTGGGAAAGGAGGTAATCAAGGTGAGGTGTGGAAGGAGGTGAGGTGTGCACGAGAGAATTAAGGAAAGAGGAGCGTAGAGGTGAAATTAGGAAGGAAGGAAGGAAGGAAGGAAGGAAGGAAATAAGGAAGGAAGGAAAGAAGGGACATGTGGAGAAAAGAAGGGAGTTAGAAGAAAAGATAAGAGAGAGAGAGAGAGAAAGATTATGTGGGGAAATGGAT
>JAWZYT010007419.1:5000-15000 GCA_034508575.1 Petrolisthes manimaculis | reverse complement strand
CACCTCCCTGCGTCACTATAACACACCTCACTCACCTCCCTGCGTCACTAGCTTGTCTGCGTCACGTGTCTAATAAAGGTCAACTAACTATACAACTTGGGTATATAGGGAGGAGGACTTTTAAGGACCCTGTGATCGAGTATGAAAATTGGAGGCTTCTGATTCCTCCTGACCATGCCACAAAACAAGCTACTTCCATATAGGTGTGTGTTTCGTGGCAATATTTGAAGGACTCGTTTATATCCAAATTTCTGACTACATCAATCACAGGGTCCTTAAGGAATCAATGTGATGTAGAGTTAATAAAAAAAAATTGAAGGTTAGAGAGTCCTTCAAACATTGCCACGAAACACCGCCTACCGTAAGTGGGTATAATAATATTTTTGGTACATTGGAGTGTCTTGATTCCTCCAAAGTATGTCAGGAAACAAAATCAATCAATAAGTGTAATGGTAGGTATCCTGTTGCTTGGAATAGTTTGGAGGAATCATTTGATCCAGATTTACCACTCAAAATAATGTGCTATATATCTTAAGGGAAGATTCTTTGGTTGGTGAAATGAAAGGTCTTTGGTTCCTCCAAACTATACCACGAAACAGATGTCCTATTAGTGGTTACTTTAAGGGCGTCTGTTTCCTGGCAATGTTTGGATGAATCAGAGACCTTTCAAAACACACACACACACACACACATACACACACACACACACACACACAGCAAGAGGAGTGACATTTATTTATCTATTTATTTATATATCTATTTATCTATTTATTTATCTATTTATGTATTTATGGTTTTACATGTGCCAGCGTGTAAAATTATTATAATGATCTTGTGTCTTGTCCAAATAATTCTAATGATGGTGTGTTTTATGGAAGTCCGTCTTTGTACCATGACGGAATTTTGGAAGGGAAGGGAAGGGAAGGGAAGGGAAGGGAAGGGAAGGGAAGGGAAGGGAAGGGAATAAAAATGAGCGTCTTGGGTGGCAAAGGAGACGAGAGAAATGATTTGTGTGACTGGTTAAATTAAAGGAGCAGAGGGTGTGGATGGCAGGGGTGGGTGTGTGTGTGGATGGCAGGGGTGGTGTGTGTGTGGATGGCAGGGAAGTGGGTATGTGTGTGGATGGGAGAGGTGTGTATGGATGGCAGGGGTGTGTGTGTGTGGATGGGAGGGAAGTGGGTGTGTGAGGATGGCAGGGGGGTGGGTGAGGGGGGTGGAAATTGAGAGGGATGAGGAGAGGGTTAGGATGGGAGGGAGGTGGGTGAAGAAAAAAGTGTGAGGAGTAAGGAAAGAGGTGAGAAAGAGAAGAAGGAGAATGGGGAGTGGACTGAGAGAAGGGAGGAGGATGCGAGGAGGATGTGGGGAGGAGAGGAGAGGAGAGGAGGATAGGTTGGGGAGAGGAGAGGAGAGGAGGAAAAGGAAAAAATGAGGAGAGGTTAAAAAGATAAAAGGAGGAGGAAGAGGAGTAGAGGGGGGGATGAGGAAGAGGAGTAGAGGGGTAGAGGGGGGACGAAGAGGGGGGGGGGGAATGAGGAGGGAGGAGGTATGAAACAAAACTAGACAAACTTGTAAAATTGACTTTGTTAAGTTTGTTACCACAATTATCTCCCTCTCTCCCTCCCTCTCTCCATACCCATTTACCTCTCCTCCTCCTCCAACCCATTTTCCTCCTCCTCCTCCTCATACCCATTTTCCTTTCCTCCTCCTCCTCATACCCATTTTTCATTTCTTTCCTCCTCCTCCTCCAACCTATTTTCCTCCTCCTCCTCCTCCTCCTCCTCCTCCTATCCTCCTCCTCCTCTTCCCTTGATACAATGTCCCTTCAAGTCAATTTGGTGAGTAAATTGTCCCATCATGAGTATCCTTTCCCGCTCGTTAGTGTGTGTGTGTGTGTGTGTGTGTGTGTACAGTATAATAATATATTATGTACGTGTGTATGTATATACAGTATGTATATGTATGTGGGCATGTGATAGACAGACATTATTGATACTTCTTAATTAACTTTCCTATTTATATCTTTCCAAACCACAAAACTATACACGCACATCTTAAAAAAAACACACACACACACACACACACACACACACAAAAAAAAAAAAAAAAAAAAAAAAAAAAAAAAAAAACTACTTTCTCACCCACCTTCCACAGAACTAATAAAAAAATCCAGGTGAAAATCATTATCTAGACATTATTTCTCTTCTCTCAAACAAACACTATCTAACAAAAACACACACATTATATTATTTGGCCCAGAATGGTTGAGTTAGCGCTGGAAATGGGTACCTTGTATTAGAGAAAACGACTCTTTATGCAATGGGAACTTCGATAGCTTTAGGAAATATTTCATACGCTGTTTGTTTTCAGGATTTTACTAACTTCAGGAGGGTAGAAACATGATGATTTACACTAGCTACAAGATATTATTGGTTAGGTTAGGTTACATTAAGGTTAGGTTAAGGTTAGGTTAAGGTTAAGGTTAAGGTTAAGGTTAAGTTAGGTTAGGTTTAAGCTGATCATACAACCATCATCACCTCCACACAAGAAAATTACTACCACCACTACTACCACTACTACTACTAATTCCTCTAAAACTACCACAACACACTACCACCACCACCACTACTAATTCCTCTACAACTACCACTATTACTACCACCATAACAACAACAACCACAACAACATTACTACCAGTTACTCTACAACTACCACCATTACTACCATAACACATTACTACTACAACAACACTACTACCACTACTACCAATTCATCTATACCTACCACCATAACACCAACAACCACAAGAACATTAATTACTACCACCACTACTACCATTTCCTCTACAACTACCACCATTACTACCACAACATAGTACCACTACAACACCAACAAACAACAACAATATTATTACCACAACACAACACACTACTACAAAACACTACCATAACACACTAACACACTACCACCACTACCATAACACACTACCACACAAAACACTACCACACCACACTACCACCACTACCATAACACACTACCACACAACACACGAATTATACCATAACACACTACCACATCACACAACCATTACCACAACTACCATAACACACTACAACACACAACCACTACCATAACACACTACAACACACAACCACCACTACCATAACACACTACTACAAAACACACTAACACTACCACAACACACTACCACCACTACAACTACCATAACACATTACCACAACTACCATAACTCACTACCACAACTATAATTACCACCACCACCACTACCTTTATTATGGTACTTACTTTGTCTTGCCGCTAGATGTCATTACAGTCGTTTGTTCATGGGTAAACAAAACACACACACACACACACACACACACACACACACACACACACACACACACACACACACACACACACACACACACACACACACACACACACACACACACACACACACACGACTATAATAATTCAAGCATCTTCAGGAATTTAAACAAGCACAAACAGAATAGATAAAAATACAAACCCACATCTACGAAATAAAATGATCACAAACAAATAACACAACATAATTATCATAGTTCATTAAAAGCAGAACAAGCAGTGCAAAACTAATAATAACAAGCAAAAAAAAAAAAAAAAAAAAAGCAAGCAAAAAAAAAAAAAAAAAAAAAAGCAAGCAAAAAAAAAAAAAAAAAAAAAAAAAAAAAAAAGGGGTTATAGAAAACTGATTCCTCCAAAGAAACAAGACCAGATGAACAAAACTAATGGTGTCCTGTTGCTTTGAATTTTCTGGAGGAATCTGGCAGATGCTCTAAACTTTCCAACACTGTACTATATACCCATGTTAGATAAGAAAGCCGTGTGTGTGTGTGTGTGTGTGTGTAATGGATGTCTGTACTCTCACTCGGTATCTTTACACAAACACTATATTCAATTTGTCAACATGTCTGGCTCGTAGTGAAAGGTTTTTATATAGATAGAGATAGATGATAGATGCTGATTGATTGACTGACTGACTAACCGCCTAACTTACTAACAAACTAACTGAATGACTAACTAACTGCTTAATTAACTAACAAACTGCCTAACTTACTAACAAACTGCCTAACTTATTAACAAACTAACTGACTGACTAACTAACTAATAGACTAACTTACCTTTTCTGAGTCACGGCTTCTCCTCTTGTGATGTCTTTCGAGGCTGGTGAAGGAGGCGTGGCAGGGGAGGGTGTGGGAGGACGAGGAGGAAGATGTCAAGGGGGCACGGTCAGGGAGGGAGAGTTCTGGGGTGACGAAGCGAGGGTAACCCGAATCCCTTGGTGAGAACACTGGGGAGTACAGACTGACCCCACTACTCTTCTCAGGACTGGGGATAATGGCCTCTACAAACACCGTGTTGGCAGCGGGACGGGGAGGTGGTGGGGAGTGTAGGTGTGGTGGTGAATGGTGCAGGTGTGGTGGTGAGGAGTGTAGATGTGGTGGGGAGGATTGCAAATGTGGTGGAGAGGAGTGTAGGTGTGGTGGTGAGGAGTGCAGGTGTGTTGGGGAGTGGCGAGGTGGTGTGTTGTGATGGTGTTGTGGTGAGGTGTTTCGGTGTTGTGGTGAGGACCGATGACCACTCACCAGACTATTAGGGGGGGACAATGAGGGTGTGTCCCATTCAGGTGTAGGGGGCAGGGGTCGTGCTGGTGAGTCATGGTGGTGGTTATGGTGGTTATGATGGTGATGGTGGTTGTTGTTGTTGTGAGTAGCTTCCCGGAACACTAGTCGTGGTGCCCTACTCACATACTCATCCAGTTCCACACCAGCAGTAACGCCCACAGCTCGTACTGGAGAAAGGTAGTCCTCCAGCAGGTAGAAAGTTCGGGGTCTTCGTGAGGATTTGTGTCTGAGCCTGGAGCGTGGGTCTTCTTCCTCTTCCAGGGTGTTGTGTGCTGCTCGTAACCTTCCAGCCAGTGTGTCCAGTGTGTTCTTGTGGTTGTTGTGTCTCACTGTGTTGTTAGGGGTGAGGCTGGGGGTCCTGGTGGGGGTGATGACAGGGGGTGGTTGTCGGTGTGAGGAGGTCACTGTTAGGTCAGACTCAGCTCGGTCCATAATACGGTCAGCTCGTCCTAAACTGGCCCCGTGTAGCCAGCGACGACCCCGAGCCAGTAAGGTGCCGCTGCTACTGCTGTCCCTGCTGGCGTGGCGGGAGCGGCGTGGTAGGGTCTCACTGTGGGCGGCTCGGCGGGTGGTGGGTGGTAGGATGGAGAAGGGCGGGGGTGGCACCAGGTCACAATGGGCGGGGGCTCGGTGTGAGGTCAGGAGGTCAGGTTGTGAGGCAGCCAGGTCAGTCTTGTGTGAGCCTCGAGGGTCGTCCAGTCCGTCATCACGACTCCTGGCTCGGCGTAGTGATCCTTCCACACTACGCCATCTGTCGGGCCTCAGACGCCACAACAATGAGTTCCTCTTCACCACGCCTCGCCGCCCAGACTCCTGTGGCGGCTCTGATGGGGGGTGCGGGGCTGGGGGTGGTGGGGGTTGGTCAGTGAGGGTGGCAGCAGGGGACAGGAGTGGGGTAGAGGTACGAATGTCGTCCTCTGCTCTCCACAACTCATCCAGATGGTAACTACGAGGCCTCTGTTCACCCTGTCGTCTACCTCCCTTGGTACTGGTGGTATTATTACTGGTATTGGTATTGGTACGGGTGAGAGTAGCGGGGTAGAACTGGGCAGGTCCAGGGCCAGACCTTGCCCACGGTGCCCAGGAACTACCCAGGTGACTCCAGGTACGACAGGTGAGGGCTGTGTCACGTGAGGCAGTACGTCTCAATGAATAGTACTCCAGGAAACCATAGTCACCCGCCTCAGCCTCACCCATGTCCTCCACACTCCTCACCCGCCAAGCCTGAGAACTGGCCCGAGTCAGACTGGAGAAGGGGTTCTTGAGGGATCCACCACCACCACCACCGCTGGGTCTGGCCGGATGTGAGTGTGAGTGAGGGTGTGAGTGTGAATGAGGGTGTGAGTGTGAGTGAGGGTGTGAGTGAGGGTGTGTGTGTGCCGCTACCACCGCCCCTTTGCCTGGTTTGTGGCCTCCAGACAGCCACGTCTTGAGTGTCATGGCGGCGGGTCTGTATGATGGAACAACAACAACAACATGCTCACTACAGTACAATACATAACATAAAATAACAATACATAACATAATACAACAATACATAACATGTGTTGAGTGGCCAGCAGACGACAAGTATATCATCAAATCTTGCAACATAAAAAAAGTCTCATATTAATAATTATTGTCGAACTGAGAGACAAGTGTACGTGAACTGAGAAACAACTGTACGTGAACCAAAACTACTTAGTGAAAATTTTAACTCTGACTTGTAGCATAATGTTGACAGAATGAAAAATGTCACCTCCATTCAAGAAGCCGTGTTTGTTTGTTTGTATGTGATTGTAGAGTCGCGGCACATAGTCCTTGACCAGGGTATGCGAGGGAAAGTCTGTTCAACAATTTTATGCCGCGACTGTACACGACACACACACACACACGCACACATGTATATTTACTGTATGTTCTGTATATATAGATCGAATCGGCTGGCACACCTACACAGTGCAAAAATAAAAAATATATATATCACAAAAAGAAACGTGATAAAAAATAATCATAGTACTTGCTCGAAATAAATATAATATGCAATAAACTAACACTAAAATAACGAACTCAAAATAACAAGCAAATCAAATATACTCATGACTAAAAATGTGAAAGTGAAAGCAAAAACATCTACTGATAAATATGATAATTAACTAAGGAAAATAAACATTGAGAGGTATTGCAGGGAACTACGAGTGAATATGTCTGTGCAATATACTTACTTGTGGAGAGCTGATATATTCTCTCTCTCTCTTTCTCTCTCTTCTCTCTCTCTCTCTCTCTCTCTCTCTCTCTCTCTCTCTCTCTCTCTCTCTCTCTCTCTCTCTCTCTCTCTCTCTCTCTTTCTCTCTCTCTCTCTCTCTCTTACCTCCATTGATGTATCTCTTACTTTCACCTGCAGCTCAACTCACCTGTGAAAAAAAGAAAGATTAATTAACTACCATCAAAATACATCATAATAATTTATAATACAATAAATATACTGAAAGTTAAGTTATAGATTTGCAACTATTTATGTGTGTGTGTGTGTGTGTGTGTGTGTTTGTGAGTGAGTGTATATATATATATATGTGTGTGTGTGTGGCTGAGTGAGAGTGAGTGAGTGAGTGTGTGTGTGTGTGGTCCGCTGACTGTTTTGCATTAATTAACGTCTATCAACTTATCCGTGTGTGTCTGTGTGTGTGTCTCATCACATTTAATTAATTTCATACTCATTTCCTCTTTACGTTTTGTCTTCCTAGTTTTTCCTTCATTATAAATTTCTTCCTTCTTCATTTTTTTTTATTCGTGACTTCTTTTTCCTTCATTCATTTACGATCCTTTATTTTCATTCAATTATTCATTCTTTTAGCACAAAAGCGAGAGAGAGAGAGAGAGAGAGAGAAGAGAGAGAGAGAGAGAGAGAGAGAGAGAGAGAGAGAGAGAGAGAGAGAGAGAGAGAAGATAAATGACGTCTTAATTCTGAGTGTCACGTTATCTGATGGTCACTCCGATAGGCTTAGTCTCTCTCTCTCTCTCTCTCTCTCTCTCTCTCTCTCTCTCTCTCACACGCACACACACACAAACACACACCATAACGAAACCTTGTACAATATAATGAACTTAACACGTCTCATTAACAACCGCCTCTACTAAGGAACATTTCGCCACAATGTATACACTCGTCATAAAAAAAACAAAAACAAAAAAAAAAAACATTACCAAACTCGTCTCTAGAAAATGGTGGAATAAAAATGTTTCCTCCAAAGTATGCTGCAAAACATTATATCCTAACTCACATTAGATAGAGAGAAAAGGCATGGAAGATAGAAAATGAAATAAGAAAGGAAGGAATAAACAAGGAAATACGAGAAAAAAGAAAGTGAGTTGATGATGATGATGATGGTGAGGTGGTGAAAGTGATCAGCTCGGGGCCTAAGGGGCGTCAATACCACCGTTATGCCTATTGTCTATACCTGCTTAGGGGGAAAGCAGCCGATAAGGAGGTAAAGGCCTAACAGAGAGGAAGGAACTGGGGTGGGAAGGAAGGAAGGAGGGAGGGAGGAGGGATAAGTACGTAGGTAGATATAGGTAAGGCAAGGAAGGAAGGAAAGTAGGAAGGTATAGGGAAGTGAGAGAGGAACAGAGGGAGGTGGGAGGAAAGCAGAGAGAAAAGGAGGGATGTAAAGAGGCAGAGAATAAAGGAAGGATGTAAGAAGATGAGAGAAAGTGAGGGAAGCAAAGAGGAAGGAAGAGAGAAAGGGAGGGAAATAAAAAGGTAGAAAGGGAGAGAAGTAGTGAAAGAGAAAAAAAGGAGAGAATCAGAGAGGCAAAGAGAAAGGGAGGGAAGTGAAGAGGCAAAGAGAAAGGGAAGGAGGTGAAGAGGCAAAGAGAAAGGGAGGGAGTTTATGAGGTAGAAGTAAAGGGAGGGAGTTGGGAGGTATAGCTGGAGAGGAAATGAGTGGTTGAAAGGAAAGTACGGTACTACTATTATAAGTGTGTTGAAATGAAGGCCAATAGGGTAGTGGTAGATGGATAATGAGAGGAGGAGTTGGTAGTAGTAGTAGTAGTAGGGAAGGGAAGGTAGGTAGGTAGGTAAAGAGGAACAGAAGGATACAGAAAGAAAGATAGGATAATGTGAATGAAGGGAAATGGATGGAAAGGAGAACACACACACACACACACCACACAGTAAAATATATATATAAACTAAGAAGATATAAGAAAATTAAGGAGACAAACAAACAAACAGACATACAGGAAGGAAATGAAGCACACAACACAACAAAACACCCAGACAAACTAAAAAGAAATTAAGAAAAGAAAAAAACGAACGAAAGAAGGTAAAAAAAGAAAGAAACGAGAAAAGGGAAATTGCAGCTTTGTCGAAAAATAAATAGTGCTTCAGCTAATAACAGTCTTCCTACCACTCTTTGTATTCATAAGAGCTATTTCCTCGTGGGTTGCTTCTTATTTCAACCTGTGCCGCTTATTTAACTCGCTTTATTTATTTTTACCGCGCCTGTTCCATCATTTTTTACTTGTGTGTGTGTGTGTGTGTGTGTATTCGTGTGCATGCATCTTTTTAATGTTACTGAAATTTATTCTTGTGTGTGTGAGTGTGTGTGTGTGTGGATGGAGGTTGTGTGTGTGGATGGAGGTTGTGTGTGTGTGTGTGTGTGTGTGTGTGTGTGTGGATGGAGGTTGTGTGTGTGTGTGGAGGTTGTGTGTGTGTGTGTGTGTGTGTGTGTGTGTGTGTGTTACAGTCAGTCAGTCAGTAAATTCAGTCAGCCATGCGACGATACACTGTCAGCACATCTAATCAGTCAGTCAGCCATGCGAGGACACACAACCAACACAACCAACCAGTCAGCCATCTTGTCATCCATCAACGCAAAGCCACACAGCCAGTCAGCCAGAAAAAGTCATCCATCTATTCATCCAGTTATCCATTCATCCAGTCATCAATTCAGCCATCCATCCATTCATCCATTCAGCCATCCATCCATTCATCTAGCCATACGAGGTTACACAGTCATCCATCCAGCAACACATCCACTTTCTCTGTGTGTCCCAGCCCAGGGCATTTCACACATTACTCACCTTAACTAGTATAAAGGAACACTCATTACCACTCACACACTCACACTCACACTATACCACTCCTACCACTCATTACCACTCACACTATACCACTCCTGTTATTACTGTCATTACCACTCACTCATACTATACCACTCCTACCACTCACACTCACACTATATCACTCACACTCACACTATACCACTCCTACCACTCATTACCACTCACCCACTCACACTATACCACTCCTGTTATTACTGTCATTACCACTCACTCATACTATACCACTC